>APFE030153941.1:167760-312017 GCA_000404065.3 Pinus taeda | reverse complement strand
GCCCATGATCTGCCAACGGATAGGTGACAAGTGGCAGCCTCTCAACTGCCAGATCTGACCAACGGATAGGTGATAAGTAGCGGCTTCCACTAGCCCGATCTGGCCGTGTCTGTGACAAGTGGCAATCTCTCAGCCGTCAGATCTTACCAAAGGATAGGTGACAAGTGGCGGCCTCCCAACGCTCAGATCTGGCCGGCTGATTTGTGACAAGTGGCAGCGTTCAACCGCCAGATCTGACAGTCGGATAGGTGACAAGTGACGGACTGTCAGCACTCAGATCTGGCCGTCCGATCTGTGACAAGTGGCAGTGTACCAGCCGCAAGATATAGCCGACGGATAGGCGACAAGTGGCGGTTTGTTTGCCACCCGATCTGGCCTTCCGATGTGTGAAAAGTGGCAGCCTCTCAGCCGCCAGATATGACCAAGTGGATAGGTGACAAGTGGCGGTCTCTCAGCCTACCGATCTGGCCGTCCGATGTGTGAAAAGTGCCAGTCTCCCAGCCGTCAGATCTAACCAACGGATAGCTGACCAGTGCCGGGCTGTCAGCGCTCAGATCTGGCCATCCGATCTGTGACAAGTGGCAGCCTACCAACCACTAGATATAGCCAACGGATAGGCGACAAGTGGCGGTTTGTCAGCCGCCCGATCTGGCCGTCCGATGTGTGACAAGTGGCAGCCTCTCATTCTCGGGATCTGACAAATGGGTAGGTGACAAGTGGCTGTCTCTCCGCCGTTCAATCTGGCAGTAACGCACGTAATTTACCAGCGCTTGTACAACTCTTTCGCCATAAAAAAACGGGCGAGGCCCATGAGAAATGCAGATCCTTCCTTCCGAACCAGTCACAGCACCTTTAATGGAGAGCTTTATCAGACGCTAAAATGGAGTTTTCACGATTTACGCTGGGTTTCTTAAGGGTGCAAAGATTCCTGTGGAAACGTTGGTAGAAACGCAGAGCGCAGAAAATGTGGACGGCTTATCGTTTTATCTGTTCGCAACGTTATCAGTTTATATGGCTAACGGCTTATAAGTTTATAACCCGATTCAGTTATCGTCTTATAACAGATAAGCGTATCAATTTATAAGCCAAGGGACTTATAATATTATAAGTCAATGTGCTTATCTTCTATGAGCTATTAGCGTATCATCTTATAAGTTCTAGAACTTATCAGTTTAACCCAATAGCTTATCGAATTATAAGTACGTAAGTTTATCATTTTATAAGTCAACGTGCTTATCCGCTTATAAGCACACTTGCTTATAATCTTATAAGCAAATAAACTTATCAAATTATAGGCACATGTGCCTATCATTTTATAAGCAGAGGAGCTTTAATATTATAAGTCATTTGGCTTATCTGCCTATAAGCAGATCAGCCTATCATCTTATAAGTGCAATAATAAGAATTGCTTATCAAATTATACATTATCCACCGTATCATTTTATAAGCCCAATGGCTTATCAGCGTATAACTAGATAAGCTTATAAGCTTATAGGCACATGGCCTTATCAAACTGTAAGCACGTAGGCGTATCAGTTTATATGCAGATAAACTTATCAATTTATAAGCTGTCGAGCATATATAATCTTATATGTCCACGTGATTCTCACTTTATAAGCTTATCAGATTATAATCCAAAGAACTTATCCATTTATAAGGCAAAACGGATAAGCAGTTATAAGATATCAATTCGTAATCAGATGAACTTATCAGTTTATAAACTATCAAATTAGATAAACCCATGGGCACATAAGCTGTTCTGTTATCCATTAATCTGCAACAGCCGAAGCACAACAGAAGTCTGAGGCGCTGCGGCGGGAGACAGCAACCGAAGCAGGTCAGGTTGCAGGTCTCTCTGAGGCGCTCCGGCGGGCACAATACCGATTCAAGCTCTTCACAGATATAAGGGTTGCACATGACCGTTTCCCAATCTGTAATGCGAGTAAACAGTTTAGGGTTGCACGTGATCGTCTTCGTTGTTGGTTGGCGCGCGCGATTTGTAATACAATTCGGGACTCAGTATTGACAACGGTCGCCATAATGTTTGACACCATGTGAAGCAACTGTAATTTTAGATGTCATTTATCCATATACAATCGCAGCTCTCTCCATGAATCATATTGGAGACAAAAGACTGCCATTGACAGTCCTAAGGAATTGTAGTTCAAAAATGGATTAAAACGCCTTTGCATTAAACACATGAAAACAATCGGAAAAACAATTAACGCACCCAATTAGAGTCCCGTTGCTGCTGCAGACTGCAATAAACTGAGTTCATGATTTCCGAAGAAACATTTACTTCAAATGAAAACAATGTACAGGTAACTTGCCAAACTTAGTCGCCATTGTAAATTTGGCATCCAATTTACCTGCGGTCACTGTGCACCTGCGACCACACCAAGAAAATACGCAACAATATTACGAACATTGATCTAATAAATTTGAGACCAGGTTTACGAGAAGGGCTGGATGGAGAAAACGATGAAGTCTGCGTGTGACCTCGGCATATAATATCCCACGTTCAATAAGCCGCACTCTAAAATTCAATATATACTTCAGAAAAACTAGAAAGCCTTAGCGGAAATCAAAAGGCCAGATCTGTACTGTCGATGGCGTGGCACGTGCAGAAATAGATGGCCAGATTTGGGTTGTTCATGGCCTGCCATTCGTCAGCAATCTGACGGGTAGATATGGGCCATCCACAAAATGGTCCTTCCATGCGGAAGCAATCCCCCACAATCTGACCACTAGATATGGGCCATCCACAAAATGGTCCTTCCATGCGGAAGAAATAGATGGCCAGATTTGGGTTGTTCATGGCCTGCCATTTGGCGTCAATCTGACGGGTAGATATGGGCCATCCACAAAATGGTCCTTCCATGTAGAAGCAATCCGCCACAATCTGATGGCTAGATATGGGCCATCCACAAAATGGTCCTTCCATGCGGAAGCAATCCGCCACAATCTGACGAGATTTGCGTTGTTCATGGCCTGCCAAGATTTGGGTTTTGGGTTGTTCATGGCCTGCCATTTGGCGGCAATCTGACGGGTAGATATGGGCCATCCACAAAATGGTCCTTCCATGTGGAAGCAATCCGCCACAATCTGATGGCTAGATATGGGCCATCTACAAAATGGTCCTTCCATGCGGAAGCAATCCGCCACAATCTGACGAGATTTGGGTTGTTCATGGCCTGCCAAGATTTGGGTTGTTCATGGCCTGCCATTTGGCGGCAATCTGACGGGTAGATATGGGCCATCCACAAAATGGTCCTTCCATGTGGAAGCAATCCGCCACAATCTGATGGCTAGATATGGGCCATCTACAAAATGGTCCTTCCATGCGGAAGCAATCCGCCACAATCTGACGAGATTTGGGTTGTTCATGGCCTGCCAAGATTTGGGTTGTTCATGGCCTGCCATTTGGCGGCAATCTGACGGGTAGATATGGGCCATCCACAAAATGGTCCTTCCATGTGGAAGCAATCCGCCACAATCTGATGGCTAGATATGGGCCATCCACAAAATGGTCCTTCCATGCGGAAGCAATCCACCACAATCTGACGGCTAGATATGGGCCATCCACAAAATGGTCTACCATTCCACAAAATGGTCCTTCCATGCGGAAGCAATCCGCCACAATCTGACAGCTAGATATGGGCCATCCACAAAATGGTCTACCATGTGGAAGCAATCTAACGGCTAGATCTAGGCCCACAATCTAATAGCTACCATGTGGAAGCAATCTAACAGCTAGATCTGGGCCCACAATCTAACAGCCAGACCTGGGCCGTTCACAAATGGCTAATCTCGCTAATACCCAGATCTGGGCCGTCCACAAATGGCCTACCATGTGGCGGCAATCTCATGGCCAGATTTGGGCCCGTCCACAAAATGCCATGTGGTGGCGGAAATAGATGGCCAAATTGGCCCAGATCTGGGTCATCCACAAAATGCCATGTGGCGGAAATAGATACCCAAATCTGGGCCCACCCACAAAATGCCATGTGGCAGAAATAGATACCCAAATCTGGGCCCACCCACAAAATGCCATGTGGCGGAAATAGATACCCAAATCTGGGCCCACCCACAAAATGCCATGTGGCGGAAATAGATGCCCAGATTGGCCTAGATCTGGGTCGTCCACAAAATGCCATGTGGCGGAAATAGATGGCCAAATTGGCCCAGATCTGGGCCGTCCACATAATGCCAAGTGGCGGAAATAGATACCCAAATTTGGGCCCGCCCACAAAATGCCATGCGGTGGAAATAGATACCCAAATCTGGGCCCACCCACAAAATGCCATGTGGCGGAAATGTGGTGGCGGAAATAGATGGCCAGATTGGCCCAGATCTGGGCCGTCCACAAAATGCCATGTGGCGGAAATAGATACCCAAATCTAGACCCGCCCACAAAATGCCATGTGGCGGAAATAGATACCCAAATTTGGGTCTGCCCACAAAATGCCATGTGGCGGAAATAGATACCCAAATTTGGGCTCGTCCACAAAATGCCATTTGGCAGAAATAAATGGCCAGAGGGCCAGATTGGCCCAGATCTAGGTCGTCCACAAAATGCCGTGTGGTGGCAATCTGACGGCCAGATCTAGGCCGTCGAGCCCACAAAATGCCACGTGGTGGAAATAGATGGCCAAATTGGCCCAAATCTGGGCTGTCCACAAAATGCCACGTGGCAGAAATAGATGGCTAGATCTGGGTTGTTCATGCCCTGCCACGTCGCTGAAATAGATGGCCAAATCTATGTTGTTCATGGCCTGCCATGTGGCGGCAATTTGACGACCAAATCTAGGTCGTCCACAAAATGCCACATGGTGGAAATAGATGGTTAGATCTGGGTTGTTCATGGCCTACAAACTAGGCCATCCACAAAATGGCACATGGTAGAAATAGATGGCTAGATCTGGGCTGGTCATGCCTTGACATGTGGCGGAAATAGATGGCCAGATCTGGGTTGTTCATGGCATGCCATGTGGCAACACTCTAACGGCCAGATCTAGGCCGTCCACAAAATGCCACATGGCGAAAATATATGGCCAGATCTGGGTTGTTCATGGCCTACAAAATGCCACGTGGCAAAAACTGTTCATGGCCTTCCATGTGGCAGCAATCTGAGGGCCATATCTAGGTCATTCACAAAATGCCACTTGAATGCCATGTGGCAGAAATAGATGGCCAGATCTGGGTTGTTCATAGACTACAAAATGCCACGTGGCAAAAACTATTCATAACCTGCCATGTGGCGACAATCTGACGCCCAGATCTATGTCGTCCACAAAATGCCACATGGCAGAAATAGATGGCCAAATTTGGGTTGTTCATGCCCTGCCATGTGGCGGAAATAGATGGCCAAATTTGGGCTTTTCATGGCCTGCCATGTGGCGGAAATAGATGGCTAGATCTAGGTTATTCATGCCCTGCAATGTGGTGGCAATCTGACGGCCAAATCTAGGTCATCCACAAAATGCCACGTGGCGAAAACAGTTGGCCAGGTCTGGGCTGTTCATGGCCTACAAAATGCCACGTGGCAAAAAATCGTGGCGGAAATAGATGGCCAGATCTGGGCTGTTCATGGCCTACCATGTGGCGGCAATCAGATCTGGGTTGTTCATGGCATGCCATGTGGCCGCAATCTAACGACCAGATCTGGATTGTTCATGGCCTCCCATGTGGCGGAAATTTGACGGCCACATCTAGGCCGTCCACAAAATCCCACGTGGCAAAAATCATGGCGGAAATAGATGGCCAGTTATGGGTTGTTCATGGCCTGCCATGTGGCGGTAATCAGATCTGGGCAGAAATAGATGGCCAGATCTGGGTTGTTCATGGCTTGCCATGTGGTGACAATCTGGGCAATCTGACACCCAGATCTGGGTTGTTCATGGCCTGCCATGTGGCTACAATCTAACGATCAGATCTAGGTCGTCCACAAAATGCCATGTGGCAAAAATTGTGGCGGAAATAGATGGCCAGATCTAGGTTGTTCATGGCCTACCATGTGGCGGCAATCTAATGGCCAGATCAGGGCCATCCACTAAATGTCGACCAAATCTGGACTATCCATGGCGTGCCACATGGCAGAAATAGATGATCAGATCTGCATTGTTCATGCCCTGCCATGTGGCGACAATCTGATGGCCAAATCTGGGTCGTCTACAAAATTCCACATGGCAAAAATCGTGGCGGAAATAAATGGCTAGATCTGGGTTGTTCATGCCCTGCCATGTGGCATCAATCTGACGGCCAGATCTAGGTCGTCCACAAAATGCCACATGGCAAAAATCGTGGCAGAAATAGATGGCCAGATTTGGGTTGTTCATGGCCTGCCATGTGCGGCAATCTGACGGTCAAATGTGGACCACCTACAGAGTGCCACGTGGTGCAAATTCGAACGCCAGATTTGGGTCGTCTACAAAATGCTATGTGGCAAAAATCATGGCGGAAATAGTTGGCTAGATAAGTTCATGGCCTGCCATGTGGCGGCAGTCTGACAGCCACGTGGTGGAAATCCGACAACTAGAGTTGGGTTGTCCACAAAATGCCACGTGGCAAAAATCCGGACCATCCATAGAATGCCACACAGTGGAAATATGATGGCAAGATTTGCGCTATACACAGAATGCCGCATGGCAGAAATCTGACAGCTAGATCTAGGTTGTCCACAAAATGCCACGTGATGAAAATCCGACGGCTAGATCTGGGTCGTCCACAGAATGCCATGTGGCGAAAATCCAGAGAGTCCACAGAATGCCATGTGGCAGAAATCCGACGACAAGATCTGGGCCATCCACAGAATGCCACATGGCGAAAATCCGACAGCGAAATCTAGACCGTCCACAAAATGCCACGTGGCGGAAATATGGGACTTGTTAATTAATATGCAACTTGTTCTAAATGGGTTTGGCTACTTTCTCCAATTATTCTTGGCTTTAATAACCATTACCTTACTATCAACATCTTCCAATGTCCATACTCCTTTTATGTTTTATCGTCTCAGCGATAATAATTACACTTTCGTTGTATCCTCTTCAATTTATTAGTTGGATTGCTTGTGAATTTGTTTAGCTTGGCCAATCTTTTCATGTCAAGATAGACAGGGAATTTGTCCCTTTTTTGCTTTTGAATTAATATGCAACTTGTTCTAAATGGCTTTGGCTTCTTTCTCCAATTATCAACATCTTTCAATGACCATATTTCAAACAAGTTGAACTCTCATTGGAGAGACATTTAAAGTACATAATAGCGATCACCTTACTATCAATATCTTTCAATGTCCATACTTCAAACAAGTTGACCTCTCATTGGAGACACATTTAGAGTACACCTAGGTATTCCAATCGAACTTGCTCTTCACATTCAAGAACTTTTTGTGATTTTTCGTGAAAATCACTGAAGTCCATGGTTACTGATTAGCACTCAAGCTCAAACAGTTCCCTTACACATACCTCAATTTCTCTATATAGATGTTCAATGTCTTATTTAACTATAATGTAGAAAATGACAAATTGTTCAATGTCTTATTTAACTATAATGTAGAAAATGACAAATTGTATTTGCATGGCACAACAAACATGGATGATTTTATCTTTTTATTATGTGGTGTTCTATCCATTATGTGCAAGCACTTAAGTTTGCAATCCCTTCCTTGCATTGAAACAATTATCTTTAAATCAAGTTTTTCCACTTTCTATAACCATGTATCTTGTCTATCTTCACAAAATCCTAAAACTTGAATGGATCTTTTGTTTTAATGAATAATATTTCAATGAAATGAAAATAATTCCTTTCTATAAGCATTTATCTTGTCTATCTTCACAAAATCCTAAAATTTGTATGGATCTTGTATGGATTTTTGTTTTAATGAAAAAGGAAACCCCTTACTCTAAGGGTTATGAATAATATTCCAATGAAATGAAAATCATATGAGCTGAAATAATAGCCTTATCAATAAGTAATCAATGTTTCATCAATTAAACTCATGTGTCTAAAACTCTAAGAGCATCGGTCATTGAGGACAACTCAACTCTCAAAATTCAACTCCCGATATTCTAAAACTTGCATGGATATTTTGTTTTCACGAAAAAGAAAGCCCCCGTTTGTGGGTTATGAATAATATCCCAATGAAATGAAAATCAATGTCAATTAAATGAGTTGAAAGCATAACATTATCAATAAGTAATCAATGTTTCATCAATTAAGATCATGCGTCTAAACCTCTCAGAGCATCCAATAAAAGGTAAAAGGTGACTAAGGACAATGACACAACTCAACTCTCAGTATTCTAAAAACTTGCATGAATATTTTGTTTTCATGAAAAAGAACCTTCGTCTAAGGGTTATGAATAATATCCAAATGAAATGAAAATCAATGTCAATTAAATATGAATGATTTGAAAACATTCATTCATGAGCAATTTAGTTTTCCTTTTCCATGCATATGAATAATTTGAAAGAATTCATTCATGAGCAATTTAGTTTTTCTTTTCCATACATTTAGAAGAATTTCATGAGCAATTAAAAAAAATTGTTAAACTCTATCAAGAAGTAATCAACGTTTCACCAATTAAGATTGTGTTTAAACCTTCTAAATCAATTAATTATGATTATGTCTAAACCTCGAAGAGCATCCACTATTCTAAGAATTGCATGGATATTTTGTTTTCATGGAAAAAAAAACCTTCGTGTGAGGGTTATGAATAATATCCAAATGAAATGAAAATCAATGTCAATTAAATATGAATGATTTGAAAGCATTTATTCATAATCAATCTAGTTTTTCTTTTCCATACATTTAGAAGAATTTCATGAGCAATATTTTTATTTTGTTGAACTCTATCAATAAGTAATCAATGTTTCACCAATTAAGATTGTGTGTTTAAACTTCTAAAAGCAATTAATTACAATTATGTGTCTAAATCTCTAAGAATCAATGTTTCACCAATTAAGATTATGTGTTTAAACTTCTAAAAGAAATTAATTACAATTATGTCTAAACCTCTAAGAGCATCCACTATACAGTGATTGAGGATAATGAAATTAATTCGGTATTATATCCATTTGGAGTGTGTCAAGAAACAAAGTTGTGTATTCTAATAATAACAGCTATGGAATAAAACCTCTGACAACTACCAATGGCATAAATGAAAACATTTGGAAACTACCAATGGCATAAATGAAACCTCATAGCAAGCTTACAAATTCCAAAGGAAGGATCTCTCCATAAAAACAATGCCAAAGGTTGCAACCATGAAAAAAATAATAGGAGCATTATCCCATTATCCCATCAACTGAAAGATATTTGTATAAAACCTCTGGCAACTGCCAATGGCATAAATGAAGCCTCATATCAAGCTTACAACTTCCTTTGGAAGGATCTCTCCATAAAAACAATGCCAAAGGCTGCAACCATGAAAATGGCATAAATGAAGCCTCCTATCAAGCTTACAACTTCCTTTGGAAGGATCTCTCCATTAAAACAATGCCAAAGGCTGCAACTATGAAAAATAGGAGCATTATCCCGTCAACTGAAAGATATTTGTATCCATATCTTTAAACAATAATCAAAATAAGAGCATTGTATCCATATCTTTAAACAATAATCAAAATAAGAGCATTATCCCATCAACTGAAAGATATTTGTATCAAAGGACAGATATTTGTATCCATGTCTTTAAACAATAATCAAAATAGAAGCAGTATCCCATCAACTGAAAGATATTTGTATCCATATCTTTAAACAATAATTAAAATAGAAGCATTGTCACATCAACTGAAAGATATTTGTATCCATATCTTTAAACAATAACAATAATCATCAAACAAGAACAGCAAGTCCATCAAAAACAAAACACAAAGGCTGCAGCGATGAAAAAATATGAGCAATATCCCATCAACTGCTTTCGAAGACAAGACATTTGTATCATTATGAGCAATATCCTCGAAGATATTTGTATCATTATGAGCAATATCCCATCAACTTCTTTCAAAGATATTTGTATCATTATGTTTAAACAATATTCATCAAACAAGAACAACAATGTCATCAAAAACAAAACACAAAAGCTGCAGCAATGAAAAAATATAAGCAGTAGTTCATCAACTGTTTTCAATAGATATTAAACATACCAATATCAGTTGATATTAAACATACCAATATTGTTTTCAGTAGATATTAAACATATCAATATTAAAACAATAGTCATCAAACAGGAAAATTTGACAAGAATGTTCGTTGAGTCAATTGCATAATTCATGCATAATTACTTTATTATTTTTTTTTCTCAATTGAAATACTTCAATTTGAGCTCCAATAGCATTCAACCCAAAAAATTTGATTGAGTTGATAAAATACAATATGAAAATACTCAAAAACCAGGTTTGCCCGAATGCACATTAAATTATGAAAAATACTCGTGGTACAAAGAAAGGTTTAAAAATAGAAACTGAGAAACTCTCGGAAAGAATATTCATGAACTATGCTCCAATGACAGGCTTTCCATTTTTACACGGCCTAGAAAAAAAAAGGTGACCACGATTGCACCTAGGTACTCATTTAAGTATGATTTACAGTTTCTTAACCTCCATGTATAGTGCTGAACAATATCTGATTAAAATTACAATCTTGATAGAATGCCTCAAAAACTGGAACACAAATGAGACATTTCACTGACAATACGCTACCATTATTCATGGTATTCTTGTAAATAAAGAGAGGGTAGACACTTGTTCTTATGTTCCCATTGAACTACCTTGAGGGTAGTTCCAAACCTTGGTTTCTTAATGTTGAATTTGATCCGACAGTTCTATGTTCCACTGAACTACCTTGAGGGTGGTTCCTAACCTTGGTTACTTAATGTTGGATTTAATCCGACAGTTCCATTATCTGGGGTAGGTTCAACATCCAATTTCCCTTCTGACTCTGAAGGCTCAATAACATGAACTCCATCTGTCATTCCAAGAGCAAATTGATTCGGTTCGGATGGATGTGATGCAACGACTAGAGGATAGACATTACTGTGGCACAAATAACGCAAACAATAAATTAAATCATAATATGCCTTGAACAATAATTTAAATCATAATATGCCCTTAGTCAAAAGCCAAATCTGAAAAAAAGATGTATCAGCCATGACAGAATGAAAGAGCCCATTTACCTGGTCATTCTCGATGGTAAATATGCAGAAGGTGCAATGCGACAGTGATGCATCAAGTTTTCTGCATCAAACACTCAACTGCACCATCATAGAAGCTCGCCAACTGTACCATCACAGAAGATTGCATAAACTGATGCTGTCACATGAGTATATGGCACTTGAAATAGGCATGAGGAGAACATTAAAATGCAACCATGTAGCAAGGTTATCCAATCAGATACAGAAGGCACCATCATAGAAGCTCGCCAACTGTACCATCACAGAAGATGGCATAAACTGATGCTGTCACATGAGTATGTGGCACTTGAAATAGTCATGAGGAGAACATTGCAATGCAACCATGTAGCAAGGTTATCCAATCAGATACAGAAGGTAAGTGACATTATATAACTGTCTATGTTTGAATTCAAGACTGCTTACAACTTACGAGTACTTACATAGTGCAAGGGCTCCAACTTAGAAGCATCATATATAGTAAGCTGGCTCTCATGCACAACCAATAAGTGAATTTAATCATTATGAAACGGTACTGTTGTATCCCCGACTGGTGGTGATGATCTTCCTGGCTGTACTGGTAGAATTTTTGACTTCCGCTTGTCCCACCCATCTATGCCCCAGAGACATAACTGCCCAAAGACGTGGTTGTGAGTACACAAACATTTCTACTCGGTAAATTTATGTAAACTTTAAAGTCAACATCATGGAGTAAGACTATATATAATAATAAAAGAAACCATATACTTGGAGCTGATGCCTGGGCATCAGCTCCAGAAGACACCAACACATTCAAAACATGTGAAAAATCCAGGCCCTTGGTTTTCTTTTGGTGGCCCTTGAGCTTTGTTTTTACCTTTAAAAATTGCAGCAAGTTCAAGTTCAGAGCATGCCACTTAAAAGGCGTCATTTTTGGTAAAAGGGAACAATGAAGAAAAATGATAAGAATTTTAAATTTAATGATATATTCACAGGCAGCACCTCATCAACATCAATTTAATGATATATTCACAGGCAGCACCTTATCAACTCGAACATTGTATGTTTGAATTGATGAATCCTCCATGCCAATTGCAATGATGTTATTGTCCTCGGGGTAGAAAGCCAGAAAAGTGGCTGCAGGAGGAGGTGACATGAAAGTTGTCATGACCTGCAATGAATCACTAATTACCATGTCATGAAACCAGTGATTTAGATAAATTGGGAGCCTTGAAATAGTGAGGAACATTACACAAGAACCTTCTATAGTGATACTGAAATGAACACCATTACCGGAACATTACACAAGAACCTTCTATAGTGATACTGAAATGAACACCATTACCCACAAATTGAAGGTGAAACATTAGAGGATAAACCCCTAAGCAGACCAATGTACCAAAAATGAAATTATATATATAATCGGAAACATTAAAATGAAACTGGTCTTTAGGTAAAAAGCTCTATTACCTTATAGTACCTTAAATGTCATCATATTGAATAAGGAGACCTTGCCACCGGAAGCAGACATCACACAGGAATCATTCTTAAACAAAGCTATACAAGCAGCGGCTTCTACTGGATTTGTATCACCAATGTCATTATTCATAACAATTCCACTAGCTGGCTGCCACATTTGTGGTGGAATACTCGTTGTAGGGTGTGGAACAAAATACTAACTCTTTGTTACTCCTCAATCATTACTACATAAAATACAGCTGCAAATTATGTATCCAAAAGTATAACTAACAAATAAATAAATAAAACAAGCTTTTCGCAAACAACTACTAAAAAAACCCCACCCTTTTATATGGATTCCGGTCACTCCGCGGCCATTTTTATAGCTTATGAAGAGCATTGGATATCAGTGCTAAAACAGCAACACCAGAATTGGTGTATATCACACCAGAATTGGTGTATATCAGTCTGACTACCTGCAAGAAATAGCACATTACTTGTTTGGATCAATATCGACAGAATTTGCAGCACAAAAAATTGTAAAGTATGTCAACCTTTAGTGTTTTCTGTAATATAAGGATGACTGATTGCATGCCTTGCTCACATGCATTGTGTCAGGCAATCTGAGAGACCTACACTGAACCGAATCAGTGATTCAGTCAATTTCCCGTTCTTGCTCGTCTGTAAGCTCATCTAGAAGCTATGTCAACCTTTAGTGTTTTCTGTAATAGAAGGATGATTGATTGCATGCCTTGCTCACATGCATTGTGTCAGGCAACCTGAGAGATCTACACTGAACCGAATCAGTGATTCAGTCAATTTCCCGTTCTTGCTCGTCTGTAAGCTCATCTAGAAGCCTTGGCTTAACATATGGAGTCCGTCAATACTACTCCGCACACGTCTCAAGTGTCAGATAATCCATTGAACATATCATCCTATTCATATGAATGATATGGCAAGACAAAATCCTATGCTATATGGAAACTTGAAAGCAACAATATCTGGACACTGGAGTGAAAGTTTAGAAAATGATAAAAGAAAAACTAAATTGAATATGGCTGGACAAATATGCTAGATTCTAAAGAAATAAAGACAAATCTAGGGGAAAGCTCTTACAAAATTAGTAATTGACACTTCAGGTGGAAGTCTCCCCGAACGTTCCATAGCGCTGGGAAGGGAACCAGGAGCAGTGACCTGCAGGAGGAATGACATTCACAATTGAAGTCTGTATAGTAAAAATGATTTAGTTAGAGTTTAAACTTTAACTAGATTATGCACTAATGATTTAGCATTAGTTAGAGTTTAAACTTTAACTAGATTATGCACTAATGATTTAGTTAGAGTTTAAACTTTAACTAGATTAGATTAGCAGTGCATGTACATAGTAAATGTGCATGGAAGAGGCAATTTACCTTTGTTGCCATTTTCTCTAGTGGCACCCTCGTTCCCTCAAAGGATCTACTCTCCAGCATGCCAATTAAGCGAAATCCCTTTGCGTTGGCTAAGATCTTTATGCCGTTGTCATTTGTTGTGACTGCCAAAAGGGAACCATCTTAACTGAAACGAAGGCGAGGACTAGGCTGCAGCTTTTTGGAAATAACACAAGGATTATACATTGAGATGTGATCAAGAAAACTTAAAATAATGTGTTGCAGCTTTTTGGAAATAAAGTAAGGATTATACATTGAGATGTGAAGAAAACTTAAAATAATGTGTTGAAAATTTTTGGGTCAAAATCACTATCTCTCCAACTCTAAAAATAAACCATCCTCATCAACTTCCTACCGAACTACCCTCAACATCAATTGTTGTCAGGATATTGGTGTTATCCATGTCCCAGAACTTTATTTGAAATTCATCACCAGCTGCCAAGAACCTATAACTAGTTGTATCAAATTGCACAACACCTAAGGAACGCTTCCTAAAACCAAAATATGTCAGCTTGATTGTTCCCTCACTTTCATTCCACTCAGCCATCTTTACTGGTTCCACAGGAGAGGAGCCTAACTAAAATACAAAGGATTATGTACTTCAGAAAGGGAGTAGTTTTGACAGAGCAAATATAGAAAATTGGAGAGAGTAAAACTCACTTTCATTCCACTCAGCGATCTTTTCTTGTTCCACAGGAGAAGGGCCTAACTAAAATACAAATGATTATATACTTCAGAAAGGGCATAGTTTCGACAGAGCAAATATAGAAAATTGGAGAAAGTAAAACTCAGATCCACATGAAAACACTTTACAAACTAAATGTCGTTCCAAGTTGACAGTTTACCTTGTTGGATCAATAGTAGTGCGCCAGAGGCCCAGAGTATTATCGTCCACCCTAGATCCTGCGACATCATACAACCAAGGTTTGATCTTTCCATCAATAGCTGTAAGAAAAATAAACTGTATATGAACAAAGAATCCTTTAGTGCAATAAAGTATTTCCCATATGGTCAAAATTTCACAAGAAGCCAAAAAAACATCAAACAAAAATAGTATATGCAATATGCAATGTAACTTCAAAACAACTAGAATTTAATATTACTCAACATCATACAACCAGGGTTTGATCTTTCTTTCCATCAATAGCTGTAAGAAAAATAAACTGTATATGAACGAAGAATCCTTTAGTGCAATAAAGTATTTCCCATATGGTCAAAATTTCACAAGAAGCCAAACAACATCAAACAAAAATAGTATATGCAATATGCAATGTAACTTCAAAACAACTAGAATTTAATATTACTCAAGTAATGCACATAAATTGTTCACGTCTCAAGGAACAACGTACCTGAATATTTTCTTAGTGGTGAAGACAAACAGAATATACAGGTCCTTCATGACCTTCAAATGTGTACCGCTTTCGACCAGTTACTGCATCCCACACCTACAAGAACATCCCACAACGACAACTATTAGAATGACTGGACACATCATAAAGCAGAGATTACCTTGATGGTCTTATCATCCCCACATGTAATTATGTCGATCTGGGAGTTAGGGTGTGAAAAAGCAGTATCATCCACACCACTATCATGTGCATCAATCTGTATAAATTATAACGATGTTAATAAATTATACTTTCAATACAAACTTACTTTTACAGACCTACAAGAATGTACAGGTTGGCCTTCAAGCATGTAAGGAAACCTCTAGATATGATCTCAAATTGCCTTCCACACTATAAGAATATATGTGCACCATATTCTTGAAAAATGCAACTCCTATAACACAAATGCAAGCATGTCAATGTACTATAACACAAATGCAGGCATGTCACCATAACACAAATGCAGGCATGTCAGTATCTAAATAGAGGGAGTAGCACACCATTGTATTGATGCGCAACCAACTAAAAGGAGAAGACCAGAGGCATTTGTAGATGACATTATTGCAAACCACTCAGATTGTTGTATAAAGAAAAAAAAAATGATGTCAAAACATATAGAGTATAAGTTACCATGAACTGCCCCATCTGGGCTCCAAATACAACAATTCACTGATACAGCTGGATCTTTCACTAGAGCAGCCTAAGAAAACATAATAAAACATGTATAAGAGTTTACTTAAGGCCAGTGCTAATGATCAACTCTAATAAAGAACTCTAAATTCTTTTCAAAATCAATTTATTTCAAAATCAACTCATAGATGTACATTTTTCCAATTTAAATTACAAAATTAATTTATGAAAAAATCATCTACCGGTATGGGAATTGAACAGGACAAAATTTCCTCTCAAACGTTAAAGGTCCTTATTACCACTCAAACTAGCAGGGGTCCTAGGAGGGGATCCTATAGAGCAACTACTAGGTCAGGGGCAACAATGGAGCGATAGCCCACTGTCACCTCAGTTTAGGCTCCCTACTCTTTCCAAACTTTCACCGATGGGAGGAGTCCCAGTATGAGAGTAATCATAAGAATGGATGGATCAATTAGAGGAATCACAAGAATGGATGGATCAATTATAAGATATGAAGTGATTCCTAAGGCCAATTGTCAAGAGAGGCTCATAGAAATGGCTTGCTTGCTTGAGAAGCAAGGTGATAAGCTCTCTATGAAGGGCTAAGGGATACTTGAGTATAGCTTTAGGGGATATGTCTTGACAAAGGGGTTCCTTGACTGAAGGATCTTAATGAAAAAATGACTTCTAAGTAATCCTTGTGGAATTTGAGTTGTAGAGATGTGTTTGAGTTGTAGAGATGTGGGACCACAGAGAAGCTGAGTGGACCCAAACTAGGTCAAGGATATGGAGCTTGACAAAGGGGTTCCTGGACTGAAGGATCTTAATGAAGAAATGACTTGTAAGTAATCCTTGTGGAATTTGAGTTGTAGAGATGTGGGACCACAGAGAAGCTGAGTGGACCCAAACTAGGTCAAGGATATGGAGTTGATCACTCAAAGAGGGGCTTAACCTAATTAGGGAAGAGAAGAGGATCAAAAGACAAATTTTCTGTTGCGGATTGAATACAATGATCCAAATGAGGACACTAGCCAAGGGAAACCTAGGGCAAGAAACGATCTCCGAGCTAGGGCTTGCTATATATCAGGGTCCCACCGTCAGAATTGCTTCAAATTTGGAGGGCCTCTTGAGCAAACTCCAGGGCAGTAGTGGACCAATTTTCAAGGTGTTTGGATGGCTAAAAAATATTTTACTTGATGCCCTAGTTGACCTATAGGGTTCGGCCTAGAATTTGGAAAAGTGAAGAAAAGAAAGATAAACTTGACCACCAAGAGGATGAGGATCAATGTCTTGCTTAGGGGGCTTAGTGGATTCAAGATACACCTAGATAGAGAAATTTTCGTGAGCAAAGGAGCCCTAATTGATCTTTGCTAGCCTCTCCAAGGGAAGGAACTAGGTCAATACGGATCTATACTTCAAACTTGACAAAGAGATGAAGTTTCGAGGTCTTTCAACCTCGGAGGTGCCTCTAGGAACATTCACCCAATCCCTCAAAGATGGACGCATGCATTAAATCACCTATTCAAGGTCCCAGAGGAATTTCGAGGTCTTTAAACCTAGGAGGTGCCTCTAGGAACATTCACCCAATCCCTCAAAGAGAGGGGCATGCATTAAATCACTTATTCAAGGTCCCAGAAGAATTTCGAGGTCTTTAAACCTAGGAGGTGCCTCTAGGAACATTCACCCAATCCCTCAAAGAGAGACGCATGCATTAAATCACTTATTCAAGGTCCTAGAAGAATTTTGAGGTCTTTCAACCTAGGAAGTGCCTCTAGGAACATTCACCCAATCCCTTAAAGAGTGATGCACTTATTCAAGGTCCCAGAAGAATTTCACATTACATTAACCCATACAAGAATAATGATAACAATATACATGCATTTGACAAGTAAGATAACAAGAATAGCATCAAAAATTCAACTTACATGAGAGAGAGAGTATATCTATTCATCCACTTTGCATTAGAAAGAAGCTCCAAAGACAATAGCAAAAATCCAAACATCATAGTGCATCAAGAAACTCCAAAAAGTTTATCCTAGCAAAAGTGCGAAAATCTCTCAAGAGATACCAATCCAATCCAAGTGATGATGATGAAAATGAATCATCTCACTTCTATTTATACAATCCTCTAAGGGATTTGAATGGCCTGGCCTAATTTGGACTAATAATGCCCCTAAAATAAAATAATGTGCATAATAACAATACTTTTGGTGACAAGCCCACCAAAATAGCTCAATAACATAGGATGTAATTGACCTGTTACTGAAGTAGGAATTGTGGAGACAGAGGGTCCACCACGCTCAACTGTGTGATTTCTAGGAAATCGAGTGATAACCTGATCATCAATTTCTGTGATTATGGATTGAGCGACAGCAATAGGTTTTCGAACTGGTTTTGCCCAGTTTGTAATCACCCCCATTGTACAAAAATATTTTGTCAATTTTCGTCAGATCCTCCGACTCCCCATGGTGAATCTTCAAGCTCCCATAGAATCAATATGATCAAGTTCACTCCACCTTTTGAGTCTGACTCATCTGCTGAAAGATATAAACATGTTTCCTTTTTTAATCCACAAGAAGAACTGCTTGTCCATACAATTTCTGGTTCTTTGCATTTTGGTTTAGGATATATTCATACTTTACCTATTCCTTCATATAGGAGAAATCATATAGATAAAATCCCAAAATCCGTCGAAATCCCATCTGATTCTGAGATAATTGCCTTCCTTAAAATCTTCAAAGGAATCGTCCCATATGATCCAGAAGACAGTTGGAAAAAGAAAATGTTCACTTGGGATATACACATGAAAAAGAACATTTGTATATGCAAGAAGTTCGCCTTCTAGATAAGAAGGACAGAGACTAGTTTAGCCAACAAAACAGTGACAAATGGAAGGAATGGATGAAAGCATAAAATCAATGGATTTCATTCTATGAATGGTACTATCCCTCTGCTAATCAAATAGAACAATCCTTGATGAAGCAATTTAGAAATCAAGCAAAACATAAAAGGGTCAAGGATAGTGAAAAATTTGTAGAAGACATGATGAAAGAAAATCCGGTAGTGGTCCCTCCTCCATTGAAAGCACTAGCCTTTCATTCCAAGATTCATAGTATGCTATCCAAGCCAAATATTCCAAGAACCCTGGTTACTATAAGACAAAAAGGAGAGGAATTAATCAGAACTGTATGTTCTCAACTACATGTAAATATGATGAGAGCTAGGACTCCAAATAAACATAAGTGGGAACTCCTAGATGGATCTGCTTTTGAAACAGAGACTGAATTCCCACCTTGGAAAAATTGTGTAGTAAGAAGCCAGGATGGGAAATTGTACAAATTAATTCCATCTCATCCTGATGATCATGCTTTAGCAGCTAAAGATTCCATAGCCGCTACAAATTGGACAAATCTAGCTTTATCTAGTCTAGAGAAATTTGTCAAGACTAGATTTGATACTGTGGATACTGCATGTTGTGAAATGAAATTGATGCTTGGTAGGATTCTGCAGAAACAAGATTATAACACTGTTTGCTTGAATGACAGTATTAAGACTCTTTGTGAAAATGACCATACTATTGCACAGAGTCTGGATAAACTTTCTCTGCAAACAGAGAAAAAGATCCATGAGGCTGCAGTTGCCCATGGACAAGAAATTGTCAGAGTCAAGACAAGTCTTGACATTGTAAAGAGACAGGTTCTAGAAGTCTCAAAAGGTGTAGATTCGTTAAAAAAGAAGCCTAGTGCAGAAGCTTATAAATCTACTACCTTATTTTCGGATCCTAAAACTTCTGTTCCATATCATATCACTCCTATAGTGGAAAGTCTCATCAAAGCCCCCAGTTCTATCAACTTTCCACCTCCAAATTCTACACATCCATATTCACTCTTTGCAAATCCTAGTTTCTTTGGCCCTGTTCCTACCTCTGCTAAAACAAAAGAGCCTGAAGAAACTTCTAAAGGAAGCTTTTTGTTTGGAGATTCATCCAAACACGAAAGTGAAAATGATATTGATACAGGCTTGAATAAAATTGACTTCCCTCCAGATTTGGAAGATCTAGAGAGCTGTATCAATAATTTTTCTGCTGCAGATAAAGAACAACTTGGTATTCGACAATTTGAAGAAAGACATGAGCATCAAGTCAATGCTTCTTCCTCTAGATCCCGATGGGATACCACATGGAATCCTGCACTAGACCGCAGAGATCTCATGAAGTCAGAATACCACAAAGATTGGTCTGCAAGTTCCACCTATTCGTGGAATATTGATAACTGTACTGAGGTTGAAATTTTGTCAGTCTTGCATTCTATGCTTGTTTGTTACAGGACCTATTTGGCAGATGACATTGGCCCTATAAATGCAACCAGGAGAATAATTGGTGGTTTTGAAGGAAATTTGGATTCTTGGCTAAAGGCAGAAACCCGCAAAGATCCAAATCTCCTCCCATATTGGGAACAATCAGTCATACTTAATGAAGACGGTACAACCTATATGGATCCAGTGACCCATTTTCCTATCAGTAATATGATAGGGCAACTCTTGTATGGGATTACTGTAAATTTCATTGGCTTCCCCCAGATCACAGATGATATCACCACCATTACCTTGCTGGCCATGAAGCTGCATAACATGCATCATTTTGATGAATATTTCAATGAGTTTCTCCACCGTCTGCATACTTTGTCTCCCGATCTGGTTCTTGAGCAAAAAGGAAAGAAATCTGTGTAGCCTCTCTCCCTCAATGGGTCTCCTCTGCTATTGTCAATAAACTGCGCGAGAAAATTGGAGACTACAAATTTGGTATTATCAGACAAGTCGTCAAGGCAATCATTGTAGAACTATGCACCCAAATGAAGATTGCAAGCGCTGCTACAAATCCAAAAAAACCTCATGGTTATCAACAGCGCTGCAAACAATGGCACCTTGGAAGGGCAAGAAATTCAGAGGGGCAGAAAAGGAGAAAAAGGCATACATTCTCCCGAAAGAATTCCCAGCCTTCCTAAACAAAAGAAAGAAAACATTACAAGAAAAAACCATACAAACATACAAAAATGTTTTCTAAAGGAAAAGAAATTATATGTTACAATTGCAATAAAGAAGGCCATACAGCTCCAAACTGCCCTGAAAAGAAAAAGGATAAATCAAAGAAGAAAGTGCAATACAGAAGTAAAAAAGGAAAAAAAAAATTCTTTGATCTTTCAAGTAGCTGTGATGAACTTTTATCTTCTGACACAGATTCTGATGATGAAGTGAATTATGTATATTCTGATGAGTCTTCTGATGAGGAACCTTGCAGAGATCCTCATTGTACCGAATGCAGAGAATGTGACTGCAGTGATCTAGATGTTTGCAACTGCAACACTGTCAGAATGATGAAAACAGACAATGATGAAACAAGTCAAAATCTTTTTGTGCAAATGCAGACAGCCACTGATCTACAAATAAAAGAAATGTACAGAAATGATATACAAATAAAAGAAATGTACAGAAATTTACTGATGGATCATTTGAAGAATTTATCTTCAAATTCAAAGAAATCTCCAAATAAAGGGTATGTACCCCCTGCCAGTCTTTTCTCAGTAGATGCTTTAACTAAACAATTCAGGAATGAACACTTTGGAGAAGACCTACCCCAAACACTGCCTAGCATCCATCAGGCAATAAAAGAATTGAGGAAGACTGTAAAAGAAAATAGAAGGCTTTGTATAGAAAATCACAGAGACTTGGATATAAAGTTAATGAATGCTTGTGCAGTAGGAGCTTCTACATCCAGTCAGCCTCCTATATCTGGAAAGGAAGAAAATTGGACTTTCCACCCAAATCCTATTTCTTCCCAAATCAACCAGAATGACAATTCAGATGGAGACAAGGAAGAACATAGACCAAGCCTTGGATGCAATATCTTGAACTGAGATGTTATGTATTGTGTAAGAATGAAAGTAAGGATAGGAGAACATTTTGAATATTGGAAAATCCTTATGGATACTGACTCTCGGTTAAATATTGTCAGTGATACAGTTGTTAGTATGCATCTTCGAAGGCCAACCTCTTGCCCAAAGGTAACTACAGCCAGTGGTGATATCTATACAAAGCATGAGGCAAACATTGATGTGTTTCTCACAGAAGACACAGGAGTTCATCTAGTTTGCCCAATTGTTCCAGGAATGGATTGTGCTCTGTATCTTGGCACTCCATTTTTTCAAAATTTCAGTAAACATGGAGCAAAGCTAGACAGCGCCAACAACAGGTACGGTTATTTCGTCAGCTTAGGAGATAAAGAGACATTTTTCCCATTCATAAATTCAAATTCTCCAAATCGGCTAAAGAGGAAAGAAAGGATGGAAAATTTGTTAGCAAAAATGGAGATAAAGAGGGAAATTTTAAAGACAGAAGAACATCTGGATAATGGAAAATATTCAAGAGAAATAGCAGACCTCACTGCTAAATTCAAAGAGTGTTGTTCAGATGATCCCAATGCCTTTTGGCATGTGCACAAACATGAAGTGGAACTTCCACTTAAGAAGGATTTCAGTGGTAAATTAAGAAGATCAAAAGCTGTCGCAATGAATGAAGAACAGCTTAAATTGTGTAAAGAAGAAATCCAATATTTGCTAAAGAAAGGACTCATCAGGAAAAGTAAGAGCCCTATTGCATGCTTTGCCTTTTATGTCAATAAACATGCAGAAATAGCCAGAGGTAAGTCAAGATTAGTTGTAAATTATAAACCTCTGAATGCTATCCTTGATTATGATGCATATCCTCTGCCAAAGCCATCTTCCATTCTTGCTCAGATATCCAAATCAAAGATCTTTTCTAAATTTGATTTAAAATCTGGATTTTGGCAAGTCGGAATCAAAGAAGAAGACAAATGGAAGACTGCATTCTCTGTGCCTCAAGGACACTATGAATGGAACATAATGCCCTTCGGATTAATCAATGCTCCTTCGGCATTCCAGAGGATAATGGATGAAACTTTTGAAGGGATGGAGGAGTTCTTGAAAAAGTATATTGATGATTTAATGGAACATAATGCCCTTCGGATTAATCAATGCTCCTTCGGCATTCCAGAGGATAATGGATGAAACTTTTGAAGGGATGGAGGAGTTCTTGAAAAAGTATATTGATGATTTAATGGAACATAATGCCCTTCGGATTAATCAATGCTCCTTCGGCATTCCAGAGGATAATGGATGAAACTTTTGAAGGGATGGAGGAGTTCTTGAAAAAGTATATTGATTATTTATTAATTCATTCGGATAATATCCAGGACCACATCAAACACTTGAAAATATTCTTACATAGAGTAAAGGAAATGGGTATTGTGTTATCAGAATCAAAAAAGAAATTGTTTAGGCCAATGATTGATTTCTTGGGATACAATATACAATATGGGTCACATAGTGTCATCCAAAGGAGCCTAAATTTTGTAGACCACTTTCCAGATAGAATCAGAGATAAAACACAGTTGCAAAGGTTTCTGGGAAGTTTGAACTATATTTCTAAGTTTTTGAAGCATTATGCGCAGGAAAGAAAGCTTTTAAACAAACGGCTTCAAAAGAATCCAATTCCTTGGACTGATGACTGCACTCAAGCAGTCAAGAGAATAAAGGAAAAGGTGAGAAATATTCAGCCACTCTTTCCTATCAGAGAAGATTAGGAGAAAATAATAATGACGGATGCTAGCTATGAAGGTTGGGGAGTAGTCTTATGTCAACGGAACCCCAGCAGCAAAAAAGAAGTAGAAATCTGTCAATATGCTTCAGGTTTGTGGGCCAAAAATCAGCTAAATTGGTCCAGTATGAAAAAAGAATTGAGAGCAATTTGTTTGGGAATAGAAAAATTCAAAGACTTTGTAATTTATACTAAGTTCACAGTTAGAACAGATTGCGAAGCTTTGAAGTATGCTATTCAAAAGTGTGACTTTGAAGATGCAGCCATGGACCGATGGGTCATGAAGTTAAGCCAATACACTTTTGACATAGAATTTAGATCTGGGGATAAAAACAATTTTGCTGATATGCTCAGCCGAGAATTTTTGTCGGCACACTCAGTCTTATCCTTAAATTGCAATTTCATCAGAAGAAATGAAGATCATGTTGAAATTGAAACTCCTACAGGATGGGTAGGATATGAATTAGAAACTCCTTTGTTGGTTCATGATGAATCCTGGTATCATATCAAAGAAATCAGGCACAAAATTGGAATCCCTTATTTATGGACAGAGACAATGCAAGACCAGATGAATAATGAAGCCATAATAGCATTAGACTACCTAGAGCATATCGGTAGTATAATGTATGTTTTGCAGAAAAGAGATGATGATGAGGATTGCATTGAAAGTTGCCATATTACCTTCAGAAGATTTAGCAACCACCTTCACAAAGAAGATTATGATGCAGATCGACAGAGAGATGCATTTTTTGAAGGTATGAATTTACAAAATTATGCTTCTAACTTGTTTTATTTTATGCAGTTCAACTTTGAGTTTGAAGGGATGACGGTAGAAGCATTGGAACAAAGTGACCCCACTCCAGATTGGTTCTTGGAATGGTAGAAAATTTACGGGCTGTCAGCACTTGTGATAAAGCCATACTCTCTTCACATGCCCAAGATTCCGGGTTTCAATGAACCCAGAGCTCACATGAATGGAATAGTATACAAATCTGTTGAGAATATAGTTGATATTGGAGACCTCCCTTTCCTTCAAGGCCTGCGAAGATGTGGCCATGTACGCTGGTTTGTAACAAATCATTACAAAGTAAGGAGCATCTCCAGCAGTACAAGTTCTGATAGCTTTCATGAACAAATTGACCCTAGTACAAACCCTTTCCTAAATCTCAGTTTCCTGGAGCCACTCGACCGACACCATCTTCAAGTTTGGGAAATCGAGAAAGAAGTTCGCGTACAGTACTTCAATAATTTCCTGATTGAAAGATTTAACTATCAACACTATTTTCATCCACAGATAGAGTACTTTGTACTCTAAGAGTGTAGTCTTTTCAACCGACGATGGAGTTGAACAAGCTTTCGTGGATTCCCTTGCCCTGGAACATCCACAGTGTAATCTTGGTACAATAATGAGATTTGCTTATCTCTTCTTTCTGTCTTTCAGATGTCATTTAGTGTCCTAGATTCGGTCCCCATATGCCACTGGCTATTCGTAAAAGGAGAAGGGACGAGATAACATGGGACAGTCCTCTCATGCCTGAATCTAGCTTTCAATGATTTATCTTTTGAGTCATCAGTCTGTACAGAACCCATTCACGAATGTTTGTTCCCTTCCAGCCTTATAAATAAATGGAGGCTGCGAAGTAAGATTCATTCGGGGGAATTCGGGATTGGAGAGTCTTAGAGTCTGAGTCGAATTTCGCTCCTGCTCTGCATCTGCGGACATACTGTCTGATCTGCTTGCAACACGAGCTGAGTTCAAAGTCTTTAGGTGATTCGAGAAACTTGCGCATCAGTGCTTGACGCTGGTGTGAACCTAAAGTGGCCGGATCAGTAGAGAAGTCTGATGGTCGGGGTATAAATCTTTTAGACTCAGTCTGCTTGCATGCCAGGTAGCTTGTAGATTTCTTATGCTTCGGCTAACTCATATCTACTAAATGTTGCAGCAGTCAATCTGAGGAAAAAGATTGTTCTTATGTAATGATCGCATCCATGTTTGAATAAAAATATATGTTTATTCCGCAAATCTTGCTATGTTTAAATATCTGTGTGTGAGGATCCTGTCTAAATGGTATCAGAGCAAATAAGTCTCTCAAGAAGGTAGAATGATCAATATAGTGAGTTGTTGGGCCTTTAAGGAGGCCTAATGAAGTCCAAGGGGTGCTATGATGTAAAACTGGACTCCAAACATAGTGGACAAGGGGTTGGCCCCTTGTTTTCCAAGCAAGAACCTGTGGTGCTCCCAAGTGGGTGTGGGGGAAAAAGGACATCCTCATGGGTCTCCAAGTGGATCGAAAACGCTACCACAACCACGTGCGAAGCTATATGGCTTTGAAAGTTGTTGGTATTGTTCAGTGAGAAGTTGGAGGTGACCAGTATCTACTGGGATAATCAGACTTGCATCGGGCTCTTTGAGAATCCAGTGTTTCATGATATTTTGAAACACATAGACATTCGATACCATTTCATCAAAGATAGTGTGCAGTGTGGAGCAATCCAGCTACAACATGTTCCCACAAAAGAGCAAGTTGCAGATATACTCATGAAAGCTCTAAGGAGAGCTAAGTTCGTCTATTTTGGAGAACATATGGGTATAGTGGAGAATCCTTTTCAGTAGCTAGAGGATCAGTGTCAGAGGGCGCAGTTAGATCTTAAGAGACAGTGCAGAGACTACTTGCAATCAGTTATTGAGGGGTGCAGAACCAGTTAGGGCGCAGACAGTTACTCAATAGATAGTGCAGATGCTAGTTGCAGTCATAAACTCGAGAGACAGTTGCAGAGTCGATCTAGGGACATAGTGGATCCATAGTACTCAGTTGCATTAATTGTAGTAGCAGTAGCAGCATGAGATCAGTTACAGCGCAGAGTAGAGTTGGCAGTAGTGCAAGATGAAACAGTACAATGTCAGCAACAGTGCAAAGGAATCAGAGTATGCGCAGTGGCTTAATGGGCAGTGACAAGCTATTACAGGACTCATACATCAGCAGCATGAGGAAATACATTTCAAGAGAAGACAAAACTCCTTCCTCGCTAAGAGGGAGTATTAGCTTTTATAGCATCAGACAGGTGTTGTAGTCTTGATTTGTGCCTAAGAGACTAACACGAGATCTTCAAAACCCAGAAAAGGTTTCGCCAGATAAGCTTGCGAAACACCTTAAATTAATTAGCCTTCATTTAAATTTTTCCCAAGTCTAACTAGGAAAATTGTTTAATTAATAGGAATTAATTAAGGAAAGGTGAGAATGTTGTAGAAACTCACATTGTTTGAGTTTGAGATGATCTTAGTCGTTGATGAGAATCTAATCATGGTCGTTGGTGATCCAACGAGATATTATAAGAGCAGGACAATGGGGATGGAGACAAACACATCAAGTAAAAGGGAGAGCAAGTTCCTTAGGCCTATCGAACTATCCAATTGCATAAACCGAGCAAGGAAGAAGAGTTCAAGCCAAAAGGAAAGCATGAGTTAGATTTAGGGAGCAACAGCGGAGTTTTCAAGCAGAGATTCCTAACAACTAAGCAGCAGAGCAGAGAGGTCAAAATATTATGCAAGAAAGTCGTCCAGGTTGAGCAAGTGAGCCGGAAACCCTAGCACAAGTATCGAAAGGATGTTGTTCAGTTGCAGGAGGTTGGGAGATCACCCGGAAGGCAGAACAACTCATTTTTAGTGATAGAGGGATGCTAGACAACCCAGTTGGATGCAATTCTAGAGTTTGTATGACTTGTCCAAGCTAGCAGTGCGAGCAAGCCCAGAGGAGGCCAAATTATTTTGGCAAAGGGAGAAATTTTCTCCTAAATATTTTTGGCGAGATTTTCGTTGGAGGATTGCCAGTCAAGCATCCACATTTTTGTACTCAGACTTTGTTATTGCATAATAGTAAAATAAACCCTTGCTTGCTACACTGGTTTTCCTAGTTGGGTTTTTTCGGGGACTTTTGTCCAAAAATATTGGTGTCATTTTTATTGTGTGTGTGCATCTATTTCTTAGTTTCCAATTTATTTTCCGTAGCATAATTTTATTGTCAAGTATTGCAATGTAATTAATTTGTTGTGTCAAATAAACTGCATAATTAATCAGTTAGAAGAATAAATTTCTAGTTGTTGCAATTTCAAAGATTTTTCACACATTACCATACACAGCACCTTCATCAAAAATATATTCAGGTTGTACGTCAAAGTCTGCGTAGATTCCTATTCAGACAAGCACAAAAATCCAGAAGATGAACGATGGCTCTCGGGCCAAAGCGAGAATGCTGTGATGGTTGGGGTCTCTCGATGAACGTCCCGTCTTTAACCTTTCGAGCTCCAAGCGGTGAAAGCCCGAGAGCGTTTTAACGGATTGGTGGACCTCTGCCTTATAACTAGACATCATATGTGATTATAAAAAGGGTCGCAGGTTCAAACCTGCAAACCTATGTATCAACACCCGAGTGCTCCACTGTCATACCACCGCATGTTCCTTTATCCTTCGGTGGTTGACATACGTCAAAGGTTTAGACAATTAATTTTATCGTTTGACACCAAACGCCACCTAGGAAATAAGTTTCAACGTGTCAGGTGTTTAAAAACGATGTGTGAGCATCGTGGCTTTTATAATAACAATCAACTTGGAAAATGCTATGACTCCACAACACAAAATCCTCAATTATGCAGATAATTGAAGGCAAAGGCAATGTATAAACCAAACTTCATCACCGAATACACAAACACATGAATGTTGACACATGAAGTCTCTAGTAGAATCAGACCAAAAATGTAAATATACATATCAGTGGCTCTAAATCCTGATACTTGTGACATGATCAAACCTTAGATAAATAAGTACCATGACATTAATTCTACCAAATGATAGAAACTAGGCCCAGATGCCAAGAGGACATATTGAACATTTGGACATTTATGTGAGTAGATAAATCCAGGTAACAAATCCAAGAAACAGTTAAGGTAGAAATTTCTGCTCAAACCTTGTAGCGAATAGAAACAAAGGGCGAGTCCTTAAGCGAGTTTGGATAATATGATTAATTGTCTCATAAAAAAGCACATGGACAAAAACCACCTTCCTAGATAGCATCTGTTGAAACTTGGATGCGTGTATATCCTGCTCCAATGTAAGTAGTGAAAGGATGACCATGTATTCACAGATCCATTCAATTAGGGTATTCCAAGTTTATGGAATTGTGAACTAAACCTGATCTAGTTTTCTTCTGTATTTGGAACTACAACTAAACAAGTTTATTTAAATTGTGCATTGCTCTTGAAATAATAACAATGTTTAACACAACAATTTATGCTTTGTAAAGATCATCATCGAGAAAAGGAAATTGAGAAGTGTGCCAACATCTGCATCTTTCTTCTGTATTTGGAACTACAACTAAACAAGTTTACTTAAAATGTGTGTTTCTCTTGAAATAATAAGACTATTTAACGCAACAATTTGTGCTCTATAAAAATCATCATTGACAAAAGTAAATCAAAAAGCGTGCCAACATCTGCATCACAACCTGTACATTAATTAGAGACAAAATATAATCAATGCCTATATGACTTGACTAGCTTCCTTTCATCAGTCTCTGTTGCACCGATACAGTTGTTTGACTACCACAAATGTTAATTTTGAAGAACTTTGAAACTCTTTCAAAGATATACAAAAGTAGAGGAATCACAAGTATGCAGATAGCTCAAATGGGGATAATGCACCACTTCAAATTTGCATTTTCTAAAACATTCTTGGCTTAATACTTGGAAAAAACAATGACTATGGATGTAGATTCGCCTTTAATAGGGTATAGATGTGGCAATTATGTAGTCTATTCAGTAGTTGAAGAGGGTGGATTAGGCATTGATACATGAAAAGGATTCGAAATTAAACCCATCAGGCAAAGCTAATAGGTGTACTCAACCCCAAGGAATTGTGTTGTTGTAAGAGGGAGTATAGATTTATCTTGTTGTTCCTACTTTGTTGATAGTTGGGAGTTTCTTTGTGAATCTAATAGTCATTGAAGAGGGCTTTGAGCACATACTTGTGGAATTCCTGAACCAGAGACAACCTTGGTCTAACAATTATATATTCGATGGAAAAACAAAAATGCAAAACGTTGATTAGAGTGAAAAGAATTACCTACTAGACTAATAGATGGCTCTTGCCCAAAGGATTCTTTTTACTTTCCAACTCCAACTCCAATTGGTGCCATAGTTAATTTATCACCTTCTAAACTATTAATAATTTCAATATCGAAAACTTCCTTAGAATCCCACAACTAATATCTTTTGCAACAGAGATTGATCTGCAACTTTGCATCTTGTTTTGAGGATTGCGATAGATCCTTGAAAGCACATATCCCAGCACGAGTACAAGCCTCAAGCAAATAATGGAGATAAAGCCAAAACCTCATTGTCTATCACATTTGATTGACATGAAGTTCTGCATTGTTGATGAAATAGTACACAGACAAAGTTAATACCAAAATCATGCTTATTCATGATCAAAGAGAGCAAAACAGAGGACCCGAAGTATTAATCGGAAGCAAAGCTAAACAACTAATCCACCTAGTAATGCACAACACACTAACCATCATAGTGTTTTAATAAGGAAAACATCATCCATTGAAAAACACCTAGAAATTCCATTGATTAAATTAATACAGTTGCAATAGTGTCAAATATGCAGCATAACTTCCTTTATATTGTTTTACTTTTGCTCCAACAACAATGCTAGAAATTTCTTGAAAATGTATTGCTTTTATGTAGGATATATAAGTAACAAGTTACAACAGCGAGAACTCATTTCTTAATATAAAAACATAAACATAAAGACAAGCCAATGAAGAATTAGTTTGCTCATGAGGATTAGGTAGAGTACTAGGCTCCATTCCTACCGTGTTCTACTCTGCTCGAATGGCATTAGTTTTAGGAGGTCAGGTGTTACTCCAAGACAAATTTGACAAGTAAATATCCCTCAGATCTGGGGAAGGGTATCTATTCTTGTAAAGTAAAGATAAACATCAAATAATGTGTTTTATATTCAAGAGATGGAGAGATATAATGATCATTGTTTAACAACAAGAAACCAGAATCTGTAATATGAACTCCCAATATTTCTATATGTAGAGGTTCACAGTTCGTCAGAGTTTAATTAGAATTTCTAGATCTTTAAATTGTGAAACTCTACCCATCATCAGGGAATGAGGAGACACTCTCCCTATCAACATGGGATCCAATTGAAACTTTGAAACTTTAAAGGGGACCAAAGGTTCAGTTGGATTCCCTAACGATGGGAAGGGTGTCCACTCTAAACATTGGAAATATTTGTAAATTATAACACAGTTTAAATACCCAAGAATTCTAATTGAATCATTTGACGGGATATTTTTCAGTTATATGAGAGACAAAGAGATATAATGAAAATTGTTTAACACTAAGTTGCACAAAACGGGGAAATGGGTACGAGTTTCTGAAACGGGCAGGGGTACAAAACGTGACCCCCCCAAATTTTGGAAACGGGGAAACGCAATATATCTATATATATATATATATATATAGAGAGAGAGAAGAGAGAGAGAGAGAGAGAGAGAGAATATGTGCAATCATAAAGCATATATGATACATTCTAATTTATTACATTATGATTAAATTGTCAATTGTCAATGCATAAACTATAAGTCTCTAAATTTACATCACATTTACTCATGAATGATCACATAATGAAAATAGCAATATACAAAATCATCCACAAGAAATTTCTAATTTCTTATCTCGTGCTTGATTGGGAGTCTCCTCCTACATAGTCGAACGACCTTAGTGCTCTTGATTAAATACAAGTTCCATACCCTAGTACCCTATGTGCTCTTGATTATTGGGAGTCTCCTCTGCATAGAGGGCTTGGTTCTCTTGATTAAATAAAAGTTTAATACCCTAGTACATGACAAAATCCAATGGAAACATTACATCCCCCCAATCCTGAAATCCTGAAAAATAGATAAGTATGCTGGATTTTGAGTGAGATCTAAAATTCTATTTTCTCCATATGAAATCCAATGAGGGTGAAACCACTCTCGAACATCCCGAGTAATTTCATGGTAATGTTAAAAATTTAAGTAAAAGGATGAAAATGAAAAATAAAGGAGAATGTCACTTTTACTTTAAGAATTTAACAGTACCATGAATTGCATATCAACACTAGAGCCATAGGCTTGAACATTAGGCTACCCCACTCAAAAAATCCTCTTTTTTATAACTTGAGAGGCATCTAGAAGCATCCAGAAGATATTTTAGTCGCCCAATAAAAAATTAGAAGCGAAAAAATTAAAAAAATTACAAGAAAAAGTCAAGTTAGAATAGGAAACTCCATCGTACGGCTTGGAAACGCGTTTCCGGTTGTACTGGCCACGTTTCCTCCTCGAGAAACGGGCCAACACAGTCGGAAAAGAGTTTCCAGGCAGTACGGTACGAGTTTACTCATTTCCGTTTCGTTTCCGGCCAGAAACGGACCCTTCTCCAACGTTTCCTGCAACTTAGGTTTAACAAGAAGCCAAAATCTATAACATGGACTGACAAAGACATCAACTTACATATTTCACTATGTAGAGGTTCATAGTTTGTCAAAGATCAATTAGAATTTTTGGCTTTTTAAAAAGTGGAAGTATCCCATCACCATGGGATCCAATTGAAGACTTGAAACTTTGAAGAGGACCAAAGATTCAATTGGATTCCCTAATGATGGGTAGGGTGTCCATTCAAAACATTGAGAATTTGAGAATGTTTTTAAATTATAGCATAGTTTAAAAACCCAAGAATTCAACTTGAATCATCTTACATGTTATTTTTTTACAAGTTTGCTAAAATTGATTCATAATTATTATGTAACTAATTGCCCAAATATAAAAATGGTAATGTTAGGGGTAACAATTATCATAGGTGCAAAGGAACAAATAAATGTTGTCACTCTACCTCAAACCAACACAATCAAGCAAGGGGAAGGAACATGAACACTCATGATATGACACTTAACCACAAGACAAGGATCAGAAATAGGTTCTCTCGCTCTTTGTTGGTATTAACGGATAGAAGTCACATTAATCTGTGGGTGGCAGAATGGAAGAATCATGGAAAGTAAGAATGGAGATAAAGCAAAAGTAATTCATTCAATCTTGTTATACATTTGTCGCTTTTATCTCCTTTTTGTCTAGTTAAAGAACATATTTCATTTTAGCAGTTGTATATTTCAATCTTATTGTCAAGGGTAATGTGAACACTATAAAGTAGGGAGGGTTGGACAAGTGGCTATCAATAAGTGGTCACACCTATTATGGATATGGAAAGGTAAATAGGTTTGGGACTTTCAGAGTTATGGCTTCTGTGAGATGAGCAATTTTGATTTAATAATTTCAAATCCAACACTATGATTTTTAGTCCAACTAGGATGATTAATATTGTTGACACCTAATCATTGGGATTGGGTGAATATATGTAAATAATGTAAATAGTAAATAATGGAGAATAGGAATATGAAGAGACGCAGGGAGGTGAATCCCAAGAGTCTCTCCCTCGTTGTATATATCCATGAGCAATCTTAATGTAAAGACGCAATTCACATTGTGGAGTTACCTCTTGGCCTGACATGGTATCAGAGCACAGGTCCTAGCCTCTATTTTTGGCTCTCTTCCTTCTATTGTAACTCCCTCTCTGCCTTTGTCCTGCCTATATTCTGCAGACTGACACCTTTGTTCTGCCATTCAAATCTCTCCATTGTCGATTTTTAATAACAATCGATTTTAAACGCCCCTCCATACAACGCTCCCCTCTCTTTGTTTGCTCCCCTCTCTTTGTTTTCTGGGCCACTATGTTATTCTCGCAACATAAGGAGAAGATTCATCTTTGTCCTGGCATGGTGTGGCTGGTACAGTGAAGATGGTGCGTTGAAGCCAGAGCGGTGAGCTAGTTCGTCTGCCGAGAGCGCAGTGACCGCGAACCCAACATTGCTATGATTGTGTTGTTGGGGTATGTATTGATAGTGGCACGAATGGTATGTAGTGAAGCATCATACGTTAAATACTATGACTGTGTTTTTTTAACACTGGGACGGTGAATACTGTTCTCCATACATCGTTGCTTTGTCCCGGTTCCCATCGTGGCCCCATCATTGCATACACAGTGAACGTTGTCTTTTTTTTGGCATTGATTCATACATAATACCGCCTCACCTCCACGTTGTCCGTTATATAATGTCGTCATACCTCCCATCATATCGCCTCCGCATACCACTCCCGATTTTATAACTGTGGTTTTAATATATCACTACATACCTGTACATTCGACTCATATGCACTCGCTTGTGGCTTCCACCATATCGCTCCGCCATACATCTCTACCATAAATCCACTCTCCCATCCATAAATCACTCTTGTTTTTTTAACTGTGATATATGCGATATGTTGTGTTTTAATAAAGTCTCATACCATAAGCCTGCATACCATATATGCGTTTTGTAATACCATAAACTTGCATACCATAAGTCATAATCGTATACTCCCTCCCTCATATAATACCTCTACTCCATATTTATATCAAAATTGTAAATTTTTTTTACAAAACTACCATTGAAAGCGCAATTTCTTACAATATATTGGCAGCAGAAGTACATTTTTTTTACAGTAAACACATCTAAAATGCATTCATTGATATCTATTGTTGGAGTAGTTCTCTCGAGAAAAGAGAACTATCTTGAATGGTCAAGGAAGATAAAACACACTCTTATTTTCAATGAGTTGTGGAAAGGAGTTTGTGTAGGAGGAGATAATGAACCTGCAAAACCCACCTCAGATAAGGAGATTGTCATTTGGGAAAACAAGAACAACAAGGCCTATGCATTAATTGCAGCATCCATAAATGAAGAGGTGAGTCACCATATTTCACCATTTTCAAATGCTTTTGAAGCCTTACAAAAGTTTAAGCAACTCTATGATTCACACTTTGAACTTGAAGTTGGCCAATTGATGATTAAATTGTTCAGTCTTGAATTGAAAAATGATGATCCTCTTGTTTTAGCATCAGAAATAAGATCTATTATGCATGATATCAAAACCATTGATGTTCAACTAAACATTCCTCTAATAGCTTTTGTCAAGGCACTATATCCCACTTACTCAAATTATCTTGAGTCATTGCAAGCAAGTCGAAACCTCAAGGAGATTATCTTTGACTCCCTTATGAAGAAGTTTGCTAAGAGAGAGACGGATTTTGGGAAGAAGACAACTCCTCAGTCTTCTAAAGAAGTTGTGTGTCTTTCACATAGAGAAGCTGTGTGCCTTTCACATAGAGAGAAGAACCATGCTCAAGATTCTCCTAGAGAAAGAGGTGGTCGAAGAGGTAGAGGAAGAAAAAATTTCAGAGGCAGGAGGGCAGACACTTTAAGAAGAAAAGTATGATCTTCATTGCATACGTTGCAATAGAGATGGACATGATGCATCTACATGTAAGTTGCCTTGGGACAGAATTGAGCAGGAAAGAAATAAAGCCGAAGGTAATACCAATGACAAAGAAAAAGGTAAAGCACCTAAATCCACTCACTATGTTGTGGCACATTGTAATATTGGAGTAACTGAAGACTTGTTTAATGCTTCACTTGCTTCTTGGAAAAATGATTGGTTGCTTGATTCAGGAGAAACTTGCCATATGACTTTTAAAAGAGATTTTTTTGAAGAATTCACTGACAATGTTGATGGAGCAGTATACTTTGCAAACAAATCAAAACTCAAGCCATCAGGGCTTGGCACAATCACGCTCAAATTGCTTGGTCTTCCAGACTTTCTTTTACATGATGTTTTATATCTCCCGCAACTGAGGAGAAACTTGTTCTCCTTGGTCCACATCCGCCGGCAAAGACACTCCATTCATATATTTGATGGCAAGGTTGAGGTCAGAAAAGCATCTGATCGCTCACTTGTCATGATGAGGATAGAAGAACAAAGACTTCTGAAGCTGCAAGGTACCTCTACTCGTGCACAAAACTTCTCATACAATTCTCATTATGATGAAGGTACATTCCCATAAGTCTTTTATGGCATGCTAGATTTGGACACTTGAACTATGATAGCCTTCACTTGATCTTGGAGGGTATTTTGACACTTTTAAGGACAAAAATAATTTTCTTTACAAGTTACAATGTGCCCAAAGGGGTCTTCAACTTAATTTTTCATTTCCAATTCAAGACTGGAAGTCTTGGCCTGATGAAAAACATTCCACCCGCCACATTGCTCGTCATACCCAATTAACATCAACATATGATCCACCCAACACAGAACGGGAACCTCATCATGCATCGTACCTCAAGCATGGAACCAACATTCTGTAAGCTAAAACAACCTGTCATGTGTTACCACGATGTTTCGCAACTGACCTAGTTTCAATCGTGTCAGAACCTGTTGTTCTAGTCTCTATAGTAAGTAGGCATCCAACAAGGGCTGCAAAAATCAATTTAGAAATTGATTGGAAGGCAAAGACCCCCCAGAAGATGGAAAATGCAACTAGCAGGGGTTGTCGATCTTAGAAGTTCTCTTATTTCTTTTTCTTTTTCAAATGGACACATTTCAACCCATGGAGAGGGAGGGTGACCGGTCGAGGGAGAGACTGACTGGAGAATTTGGAACTGCTACTAATGTTGCATAAACAACAGAGTCAAAAGAGTCTAACTCATAAGCAACTTGGTGAAAATAGTATAACACAAACCTTAGAATCTAGTGTCCTCTCCTTTGCGTCATAGGATAAGACCTAGGACACCTAACAACGCCAACATACCTCATTGTTTCCCAGAGATAGCCCAAGCACGGGCACACAGAGAAGATACCTACCTTCCCACCCTGCACACCTTGCCAATGCTCATAATAAAACTATTAAATACTCTATTATTCTATAAGCTCCTACTATTTAGAGCTCCTCGAAAAGATAAAACTCGATCTATTTTGGGAATCCAACAATCTAGGGTGCAATAAAGGAAGAAGTGATGCTACCCCACATGAATAACCTACTCCTTTGCTCCAATACTTTATCTAAAAGGTAATCGAAAATAAGGTAAATAAATACTAGGCGCAAGAGCATCTCTTTCTCTCTCGTCCTTTTTGGGAATCCAACAAGCCAGGGTGCGATAAAGGAAGAAGTGATACTACCCCGCATGAATAACCTACTCCTTTGCTCCGATACTTTATCTAAAAGGTAATCGAAAATAAGGTAAATAAATACCAGGCGCGAGAGCATCTCTTTCTCTCCCGTCCTTTTTTGTCGGGGATATCTCACCCTCTTCATCGGATTCCATTTTTCATTTACGCCCACAATTAGAGAGCTCCTCATATGCCTCTCATATACCTGAAATTTGATTTCCTAGCTTCCCGCATATCTTATTCCCAACCCGTGTAGCATTCCATTCAACTTAGTGGTAGGGGGTCTCGAATCCATACCTTGAAAGACAAAAGGATATCGACACCAACAAAAAAACAAACTAGCTCGAGGCTAAAAGCTACATACACTTCAATACAAACACAAAAATCGGAATTCATGGAGGGACAGCCCGAGGCCTTCTAGAAGAGAAGACTGATGGGGAGGACACCAACCGACACATGGGTGATAACTCCCATTATGGATGGAACCCAAGGGGTCTGTGGAGGCGCCAACGTATTCGGCAACAGTTCACATATTTTAGCCTACTATATACGTATATTCCAATCCTGGTACATGCTCCATCGCCATTTATATTGTTGTTAAGTCCCTTGCTTTACAGGCAACGGTGACCAATATGCCTGCTTATGACAATGACTCTTTTGACTTCTTGAAATAGGACAAACCCTAAAATACCTTGAGCATCAAACTCATGCTCAAAAAATAATATTAATAATTTTATTTCATTTTACAATTTACAAGAATCAAAAGTATATTTCATATTTATGAAGACCAAACCTAGTTACCATTTTTCAACAAACAGGTGCTTATTTGTGGTAAGCTTATGTTGTGGGTTTCTAGAGTGTGGAAGTGCATATGCCTATTATAGACAAAACATAGAAGATTATCTCAAAACAATATTCCTCTCGATATCAAACATCTAAGGTTGCTACAAGACACAAAACTCTACAAAGGAATACACAAAACTCTACAAAGGAATCCACACTTGTAGTGCTCTACAATAGTATTATTAGGATGTGCTTAGCCCTTGAATTTATCTATCAAAGATTCCAATTCCAAAAATGTTTGTTCCAAGCCAGCCCTATATGCATAAAACTTGAAAGGGAGGTTACAGGTCTTGTATGCAAGATGTAAAAACATTTCTTATCAAGCTACACTAATAGATCTGATCTACATCAAGCATTTGTAACATTACTTTAATCTACTAGTAGTAACCAACATAATAAGTGAGAGCCCTGTTACCCACCAAAAAGAGGCTAACCCATAGGAAAAGAATTTATCCTCCCTATATAGGGAGATTACCAGTTGACACTTGATATGATGCCATGCAACCTCCACATATATGCTCTCATTAGATTTCTTTCTCCCATTTGATAGGAAGGTGGGTCATCCATTAGTAGGTATTTTTACCATTTTGTAATCATGTGTTTTTGCTTATTATTTTGAGGCATACTAATATGAATCAAGGGGTGATCCGAACGATTGATTAATCCTGATTGTCTACTTTTTCCCTCACTTTGCCTGGGTGGTTAGTGTTTGATCCCGGTCCAGTGGGATATCCTCTAAGGCCTTAGGATTATAGGAAGGTAACTACTGGGGAGGCTATGATTGAACTAGCATGCCTATGATATTCCATACCTACCACTTTCATCATTCCCTCTATTCTATATCCATTCTTCGGGTAGGTGGTCATTGGTCATGGGGATTTGCATACTCTCATCCTCATCCTTGTGTTTGGGCCAAGAAACATTTCCTTGGAGATTGATGCAGCTAAAAGAATGATAAATGGAAAGAAAGGCACAATAAAGGAAATAGAAAAAATGCAAAAATGGTTGGGAAAAAAATTAGTGTGTGGGAAAAATCCTAGCATGAACTCTACCCCCCCCCCCCCCCCCCCCTCATTAGCCATCACATGATTCCTAGAGAACTTGATGCTCCACACATGAAAAGGAACCCCTATATTGTCCCAACCCTGATAAGCAAGAAAGTGCCTCGTCTTAAGAGTTAATAAATTATAAATCTCTCAAATGCAAGCTTGGCCTCTTAAGCTACACACCCATATAAAAGCATTACAATAAAAAATTAAAAGGCACACCAAAGGAGTGGAAAAAGCAAGCCAAGGAAAAGGGTAACTCATGCCTCCACGACTGCTCCCCCCTTGCATCTATATACCTAGGATGTTGGACCACCATCAGCTAGTCACTTGGTTATGGCCCTTGGCCCTGAAGTCTTTCCCACTCCGTTACCACCATCTACACATGCACCAATGGATTGATGGGTTGACTTGGGGCCTGTCACTTCCCCTTGGGTGTTGAAAACACCTAAGAGGATTATCCATCTAGGCATTTCGAACATAATAGAGGAAACACCTATACAAGACTTGGCTTAGTTAGATATTTGATGGTGATCTTTGTGTGAAGTATTGGTTGTGCCCCTAACTTTAACCATGGGCCACTATGATGCATCTACAGTTTTTAGTTACCTAATGATTGATTGATTTACACTTTATCTTTATAGGGTTTCTCCAAGTGTTCCACATCACGACAACAGAGGCTTCTTAAGGTGATTGCCCCACCTCGTCAACACAACAATAGAAGTTATACTATCTAGTTCAAAGAGAGATCAACTTTTTTGGTGCAACATTGTCTACCTAGAGAAGAGTGTTGGGCTATTTGAGGACTTCACATGATGCTTGACACTCAGAGGGACCCCTAAATGTTGAAACGTTGAGCCCTTGATGCTTAGTGTTGGGGATATTGATGATGTGCATAGTGGACCCAGGATGTCCCCAGGCTAGCCTTGACACTATTCGATGGGCATCACTTGATCTAGAGCCTAAATGATGATGGTCATCCTTGAGCTGACAAAGGAGGAGTAGTACACCACCTTGGAGCCCCAATGCCTGAGATATTTTGATGTCATGTCACTCCTTTTCCTCTTGTAAGGGTGATTTAGGGCACGTTGGTGCATGACATATTAGCATGGAGACTTTTGATGGCATGCACATGATTTTTGAGGTAGTTCATGGAGTATGGAGCACTCCTTATCCCTTATCTCACACGTGAGGGCTTATTGAGCTCATTTGGAGAGTGACATCACACTATTAGAGCATTTGTTGCCCTTGTAGGTTAAAGCACTAGGGGTTGAAATCATCATTGTTTATTGTTGTTTGCACATATATAACAGCCCTAAAACATTTTTGCTTGCATTAGCCTTAATCTCTAATGGAAACCCTTTGTTCCTCTCTTGTTGAATATCATTTTAAGGCTTTTTCAAAGGTTGTTATGTCCAAACGCATGCCCTAATATTAAATATCATTCAAACCCCAACTTATAGCAGCCTTGTCATTAGTCTAACCTTAGAGAGCTTGAACCCTAGCTTTGAATATCTTGGTCATATTAGGCCCTGCCAAGCCCTCTACCTTTCTCGGGACCTCCAAAAAAGGTCATCTTGAGCCATGAAATTAGAATACCTTGTAGGTTGCATAGGGAAGTCTCCCTTGTGGTTGAAATCACTAAAATGCAAGAAGAAGGTTGTTGAGATAATAGTGACAACCCTTTCTCATTGTTGCCATAAGCTTTGGCCCTAACCTGGTGAATCCATTCACTAGACCCACTAGATTTTACGGCAACGAGCACAGGCAATACATTTTTACACAAACAAGATCCACATATTTCTAGAGATTAAAGGTGTCTAAAAGGAAAATGTCTAGCATACCTTACCTACATAATTGAAAAACAATGATTGGTTTGAGGAAGATGGGTTCATGGTACATAATTTATGCCTATTTTGTCATTCCCAATTGCAACATTGTATTTGGCTACAACATGTTATTGTCCATCATTCACTGCATAATATTCACTACAAAGGGATTATTTGCACATAATTACATGCATTAAATTGAAGATTGACCACTTGAAAGGTTGAAAGCCACAAATATGAAGGACGTTTGACTTGCACATCTTCTCATGCTGGTGAGTTGTCCACATATCTTGTCTATCTTGATTGAATAACTCTTCTAGAAGAGCACATTTTAAGGTGATGTTGTTACTGTTATTTGGTATGTTTGACTTGGTTTACAAGGCCATGCTCACAAATGAAAACAAATAAAAGCCATGGTAGTGGAAAAACAAAACAACACAAAAAAAAACTCACCTTCTATCCAAGATGATAACTTACGCTCTATTACATGGCTGCTACTTTTGCTATAGTGTCCCAAATCTCTCTAACACAAAGAAATCCAATCACTTCATCATTAGGCCTCCACCTTCCTTAACCTACATTGCATTTAAATTTAAACAAATGATATAATTATAAAGCAACAAATGAGTTAAATTAAAATAAGCATGGAACCATATAATTATGTACTAGCAAATAAGCAAATTTCTCAATACATACCTTCATCGCCTTTGCCCACTACATTTTGGGAACTAGATCCAAAATATCTATTGTAAAGACATGTTTAATTTCTCCACCCACTAGACCACCAAAAAAGGGGGAAAGAAGAAAAATAGATGAAAAAACATGCAAGAAAAATAAAATATCACGTAAGAAAAATAGATAAAGGAGCACATAAGAAAGATAAAATATCAAGTAACAAATAAGCATGGCCATGCTTAAAAACAAAACACGTAAAAGTTATTAAGAAAAAACAATAACAAAATATGCAACCAACAATAGAAAAAAAACAACAAAACTAAACAAAAAACAAAAGAACAATAGATGGAGACACTGATTTGTAATCCCAAAATGCGTCGACGACCAATCAAGGACACCCTGCACACCAAAAAAATATTATCAATTATATATTTAATATACAAAATATTCCAAGGAACATGAAACAAATATCAAAATATCATATGAGAAATTTTGATTAGAGAGAAACATTATTATGAATAATCTTATGCACTAGAAATTACAAGTTATTCAAACGTTAAAAATCAACCCTAAATAGATAAAGAGGGAGAACGGTTGTATTTGAAATAAAAAGGATTTAATAGCAAATCACATATGGATTTTGCACCAAAAAAGAACTCACCTCTACCTTTGTATTCTTTGCACTCCACTACAATCACTATCTCATAAAGATATTTCAGTAGTTTCATTGGTGATCCTCCACAGTCTATTATATGTGTTGCCTTGCACTCAACAAAACATTATGAAAAAATATTAAATAGACACAAAATGTTGTGAGTTATTATGCATAAACACTAGAAAGTACATCTTATGTAAAGACTAAAAAACATAAACTCTAAATAAATAGAGGGGGATCATATATAGGTAAATAGTGAATCATATGGGTATAAAAGAACTCACCTATTGAATTTAAATAGACACATGTAAGCATACATATCACCTCGACCTTTTCCTTCACCGAGTGCACCTATGGAATTATGGGTTGTTAGGGCCTACCCTAATTTCCCACTCAATGTACCAAATAGAAATCAAAATAGACACTTAAATATATTATAAGAATATCATAAATGAAAAGAAAATGTCTTATGAGTAATATTATGCAAAACTGCATCTTATGCAATGACCAAAAATCATAATTCCTCAACAAGAAAGGAGAAAGGAGAACCATTGAATTGAAATGAGAAGATATCGCTAAACTCCCTATTTGGCTCCACAATCAACTACACATCTGCGAGTCTCTCACACAAAAGTATTTCTATAGTTTCATCAATGGTCCTCCACCTTCCTTTACCTACATTTGCATTCAATTATACCTTTGTTATGGTGTCTCACATTACAAAAAGATATTTAATAGTTTTACCAATGGTCCTTCACACATGATATAACAATGAATCAACAAATGAGTTAAATTGAAAAAGGCATCAAAACCATATAATTTAGTTACAAACAAGTTCCTTCATACATACCTCTTTCACATTTGCCCATAAACAAGTAAATTTTCCATACATACCTCATTCACCCTTTTCCACTACAATTGTGGACTCCTACACATCTACAATTCTCACACAAAAATATTTATGTAGTTGTATCAATGTTCATCCACCTTCCTTTACCTACATTTGCATAACACTCATTATATAGATAAATCCCAAATAATATAACAGGCATACAATTAGACATTTGCTATGATGCCTCACATCAAACAATTATACAAATATATTTGGTTGTCTCACCAGTGGTGTTTCACCTTTTTTTATCTGTATTGTGCTAAATTTCAAAAAACATACATGATATAATGATGAAGCAACAAATGAGTTCAATTAAAATGGCATGAAACCATATAATATAGTAACAAACTAGTTCGTTCCCCCATACATACATTTTTCGACTTTCCCCATAAACAAGCAAATTCTTCCATACATACCTCATTCGCCTTTGCCCACTACACTTGTAGACTCTATATCAGCCCTAAACCCACACAATGGGTTGTTAAGGTCTTCCTTAAATTCGCACCCATTAAATCCAAAAAAAAATATGAACAAAAAAATAAGCTCAAAAGATATACAAGAAAAACAAAATACCAAACCATAACTTCGCATGGCCATGCTCACAAATACAAAGATATAAGAGCCACAACATTAATAAACAAAAAAAAACAATAGAAACAAAAATGACCAACAATAGAAAAATACAATGAAAATACAAAGATACAAGAGCCACAAAATAACATAAAAACTCAAATAAGAGATAGGTTCTGCACTGCAGCTACAAAATGCATCCATGGCCAACCAAAGGTGCCCTGCACACCAGAAAATATATAACTATTAAACAAAGACTACAAAATATTCTAAAAATATTAAATATGCGTAAAATATTATGATAAATATGAAATAGATATCAAAATATCTTATGAAAATCTTAAATGCAAATTGAAAATCTTATGAGTAACCTTATGCACTATAAAGTACATCTTATGTAAACAACAAAAATCACAAATCCTAAATAAGGAAAGAAAAACTATAGTATTTCCAACCAGAAATATTACATAACATACCACACATGAATTCCACACCAAAAGAAAACTAACCTCCACCGTTGCCTCTAAACTCTACTAGAATGTCTCTCTCATGGTATTCTTATGAAAATCTTAAATGCAAATTGAAAATCTTATGAGTAATCTTATGCACTATAAAGTACATCTTATGTAAAGAACAAAAATCACAAATCCTAAATAAGGAAGGAAAAACTATAGTATTTCCAACAAAAAATATTACATAACATATCACACATGAATTCCACACCAAAAGAAAACTGACCTCCACCTTTGCATCTAAACTCTACTACAATGTCTCTCTCATGGAATACCATGAAAATATTCATGTAGCTTCATCAATGATCTTCCACATTCCTTTACATACATTGCATTGCAATCAATTATCAAACAAAATGGCTATTAATGTAAGATGGCTCAAATTTAAATGAAAACACTTATAAGACCATACAAATGATCCCCCACATTCCTTTACATACATTGCATTGCAATCAACAATCAAACAAATGGCTATTAATGACATATTGACATGGAGACTTTCGATGGCTTGCACATGATTCTTGAGGTAGTTCATGGAGTATGGAGCACTCCTCATCCCTTACCTCGCACTTGAGGGAACATTGAGCTCATTTGGAGGGTGATATCACACTATTAGAGTATTTGTTGCCTTTGTAGGTTAAGGCACTAGTCTATAGTTATACTAATCAACCTTAAAACTAAATTAAATTTCACTAAACCCTCTCCCTCTTAAATATCTAGGGTAATCGCTAGGGTTTTAAAAACAGATTTGTGCATAATGTGTTGTTTTTTTTGCATAGGGGTGACTCTAAATTGTCGGATGATTTACATAACCAATATAAAAGCAAAATCTGGCATCATAACTTGTCTTGCACAGCCTAAAAGGGTTGAAATCACTAAATAGTAGGAAGAAGGTCGTTGAGGTAATAGTGGTAACCCTTGCTCATTGTTGCCATAAGCTTTTGCCCTTGCCTAGTGAGTCCATTCAATGGACCTGCTAGATTTTGTAGCAACAGCGCAGGCAATACTTACTTTTTTACACAAACAAGAAGATCGAACTATTTGAGGAGATTAAAGATGTCTAAATGGAAAACGTCTACAATACCTTACATACAAAATCGAAAAACAACGACTGGTTTGAGGAAGATGGGTTCATGGTACATAGTTTATGCCTATTTTGTCAATTTCCAATTGGCACACTGTATTTACCTATCATTCACTGCATACGATTCACTGCAAAGGGATTACTTGTACATAATTAAATGCATTCAATTGAAGATTGGCCACTTGAAAGGTTTAAAGACACACATATGAAGGAGGTTTGACTTGCACATCTTCTCATTCTGGTGAGTTTTCCACGTAACTTGTCTATCTTGATTGAATAACTCTTCTTCTCAAAGAGCAAATTTTAAGGTGAGGTTGTTACTACTATTTTGGATATTTTATTTGGTTTACAAGGCCAAGCTCGCAAATGCAAACAAATAAAAGCCACGGAAGTGGAAAAACAAAACAAAAAGAAACTCACCCTCTATCTTAGAAGATAACTTACCCTCTATGACATGGGCGCTACCTTCGCTATGGTGTCCCAAATCTCTCTCACACAAAGATATCCAATCACTTCATCAGTGGCATTCCATTTTCCTTAACCTACATTGCATTTAGATTTAAACGCATGATATAATTATAAAGCAACAAATGAGTTAAATTACAACAAGCATGGAACCATATAATTATGTACTAGCAAACAAGTAAATTTCTCAATACATACCTCCATCGCCTTTGCCACTACACTTTTGGAAAGACCTATTCAATTTCTCCACTCACTAAACCCAAAAAAAGGGAAAGAAGTAAAATAGATGAAAGATCATATAAGAAAAATAAAATATCAAGTAAGAAAAATAAATGAAAGAGCACATAAGAAAAATAAAATATCAACAAATTAGCATGGCCATGCTTAAAATCAAAACACGTAGAAATTATTAAAAAAAAACAATAACAAAAGATGCAACCAACCATCGCAAAAAAACAATAAAACTAAACAAACAAAAAACAATAGATGGAGACACTAATTTGTAATCCCAAAATGCGTCGATAGCCAGCCAAGGACACCCTGCACACCAAAAAAATATTATGAATAATATATTTAATACACAAAATATTCTAAGGAACATGAAACAAAAACCAAAATATCTTACGAGATATCTTAATTAGAGACCAACAATATTACGAATAATCTTAAGCACTAGAAAGTACAAGTTATTCAAATGCTAAAAATCATCCCTAAATAGATAATCCAAAATGCGTCGATGGCCAACCAAGGACACCCTGCACACCAAAAAAATATTATGAATAATATATTTAATACACAAAATATTCTAAGGAACATGAAACAAATATCAAAATATCTTATGAGATATCTTAATTAAAGACCAACAATATTACGAATAATCTTATGCACTAGAAAGTACAAGTTATTCAAACGTTAAAAATCAGCCCTAAATAGATAACGAGGGAGAACGGTTGTATTTGAAATGAAAAGGATTATGTAGCAAATCATATATGGATTTTGCACCAAAAAATAAATCACCTCTACCTTTGTATTGTTTGCACTCTACTGCAATCTTTATCTCATTAAGATATTTCAGTAGTTTCATTAGTGATCCTCCACAGTCTATTATTATATGTATTGCCTTGCACTCAACAAAATATTATGAAAAAATATTAAATAGACACAAAATGTAGTGAGTTATTATGAATAAACACTAGAAAGTACATATCATGCAAAGACTAAAAAACATAAACTCTAAATAAATAAGGAATGAGGATCATATATAGGTAAATAGTGAATCATATGGGTATAAGAGAACTCACCTATTGAATTTAAATGGACACATGTAAGCATACGTATCACCTCGACCTTTCTCTTCACCCCTGCATCTATGGAATTATGGAAAGTTGGGTTGTTAGGGCCTACCATAATTTCCCACTCAATGTACCAAATAGAAATCAAACTACCAAATAGAAATCAAAATAAACACTTAAATATATTATGAGAATATCATAAAAGAAAACAAAATGTCTTACGAGCAATACTATGCAAAATTGCATCTTATGCAATGACCAAAAATCATAATTCATCAAAAATAAAGGAGAATTGTTGTATTGAAATTAGAAGATATACCTAAGCTGCGTATCTGGCTCCACACTCTTCTACACATTTGCAAGTCTCTCACAAAAAAATATTTCTATAGTTTCAAAAATGCTCGTCCATCTTCATTTACCTACATTTCCATAGCATTCATTATATAAATAAATCCCAAATAATATAATATGCATTCAATTATACCTTTTTTGTGGTGCCTCACAACACTAAAAAATATTTAGTAATTTCACCAGTGGTCCTTCACCTTTCTAAAAAATATTTAATAGTTTCATCAGTGGTCCTTCACCTTTCTAAAAAATATTTAATAATTTCACCAGTGGTCCTTCACCTTTCTTAATCTGCATTCCATCTAAATTTCAACAAATGCACATGATATAACAATGAATCAACAAATAAGTTAAATTGAAAAAGGCATCAAAACCATATAGTTTAGTAACAAACAAGTTCCCTCATACATACATCTTTCGCATTTTCCTATAAACAAGTAAATTTCTCCATACGTACCTCATTCACCCTTGTCCACTACACTTGTGGACTCCTACACATGTTTGTAAGTCTCTCACACAAAAATATTTATGTAGTTGTAGCAATGTTCATCCACCTTCCTTTACCTACATTTGCATACCTACATTTGCATAGCACTCACTATATAGATAAATTCCAAATAATATAATATGCATACAATTAAAATGACATTAAACTATATAATTTAGTAACAAACAAGTAAGTTCCCCATACATACCTCTTTCACCTTTCCCCATAAACAAGTAAATTCTTCCATACATACCTCTCATTCGCCTTTGCCCACTACAGTTGTAGACTCTGCATCAGCCCTATACCTGCACAATGGGTTGTTAAGGTCTTCCTTAATTTCTCACCCATTGAATCCAAAAATAAGAAAATTATGAACAAAATAAATAAGCTAAAAGACATACACAAAAAACAAAATACCAAAAATAAGAAAATTATGAACAAAAGAAATAAGCTAAAAGACATACAAGAAAAACAAAATACCAAAGCTTAAGTTAGCATGGCCATGCCGACAAATACAAAGATTAAGAGCCACAACATTTAAGAAACAACATTACCAACAATAGAAAATACATCGAAGATACAAAGATATAAGAGCCACAAAATTTAAGAAACAAAATTAAACAACAATAGAAACAAAAATTATCAACAATAAAAAAATACAATGAAAATAACAAAAGCAAAACATAAAAACTCAAATAAGAGATAAACTTTGCACTGCACTACAAAATAAACAACTATTAAACAGAGAGTACAAAATATTCTAAAAATATTAAATACACGTAAAATATTATGAGAAATATGAAATAGATATCAAAATATCTTATGCAAACTGAAAATCTTATGAGTAATCATAGGCACTAGAAAGTAAATCTTACACAAAGAACAAAAATCCTAAATCCTAAATAAAGAAGGAAAAAACTATAGTATTTCCAACAAGAAATATTACATAGCATATCACACATGAATTCCACACCAAAATAAAATTGAGCTCTACCTTTGCCTCTACACTCTACTACAATGTTTCTCTACAATGTCTCTCTCATGAAAATATTTCAGTAGCTTCATCAGTGATCCCCACATTCCTTTACCTACATTGCATTGCAATCAATAATCAAACAAGTGGCTAATAATGTAAGATGGCTCAAATTTAAATAAAAACACATATCAGACCATAAATATGTCATAGCATTCACCTTTACCCCGAATCATCGGTTGTTAGGACCTACCCTAATTTCCCACTCAATGTACCAAATAGAAATCAAAATAAACACTTATATATATTATGAGAATATCATGATTGAAAACAAAACGTCTTCTAAGCAATATTATGCAAAAAAACATCTTATGCAATCACAAAAAATCATAATTCCTTAACAAGGAGGGAGGAAGGAGTACCATTGCATTGAAATGAGAAGATATTTGTCATGTCCCTTCTCAAACACATTTGTAACAAGATGCTGCTACACAATTTTGCACAATTTTGGCTAAGGAAGAGAACCCATAATTTTCGACTTAGGGACTTGAGAGGCAATTTGACTTTATTTGGTTGCTAGTGGAATGTGGGGGCCACCCACATAGGAGTTCGAATTAGCGATTCGATATGCTTTGAGGGAAAATAGAATGGGTGTATGGGGGGCCCCACCTGAAGCTAAGGGGGCCCAAGGAGTTATAAAGAGAGATCAACTCCCATTTTGTTGTCATTCTGAATATTTGACAAACAAACTCACTCTTGTACGCTTTGTTGCTTAGCGAGTCTACCGGTTGTTTAGCCACAAGTCTTCCGCAGGGAAGACTCAACCTCTACTTCAGGGGACCATCCGTACTCGCCCTAGGGAGGCCGTTCCACAGAGATTGTAAGAGTTTCTAGCAATGATTCACAGCTCAGCAAGCGACGCAGAGGAAGGGACTGCGTGTTTTCTGGGCAGCCAAAAATACGTAGAGGTTGATTTAGCCAGCCAAGAGGCCCCTCGCTGGGAGTTTTCGGGAGCAAGGAAGGTGGAGGATTGAGGGTATTTTATTAGTGTTTTGCAGCTAGCCAGCCAGTAAACACAACAGTATACATTTCTGGGCAGGTAGACTACGCAGTGGCCTCCAACAACAAATTCGTGGGGCTTGATTGAGCAGCCATAGGGCCAAGGACCATCCGGGAAGCAAGGGATCAGATAGTACAGGAGAAAGCAACATTTAAGGGGTGTTTCCAAGTGGATTTGCAGGTTGTTTCCCGCAAATTGAATTTGGCAGCAATAGCCAGAGAGCAGCTACCGAGGCCAAAAAACCAAAGTCAAAATCAAAGAAATTCTCTTTTGGGATTTTCTGGGTTTTGTCCAAAGAGTGTAAGGCTAAATGGGCAGAATTTTCTGGGCAGTTTTTGGTCACTTTCCAGCAGGCCGAAAGTCAGTAGATGTAGCTGGAGGAGTTCCCAAGAGACCGAAAATCCAAAATTCAAAATTAGATAAATTCCCTTCTCGGTTTTTCTGGGTTTTGCCCAAGGAGTATAAGGCTAAGAGAGTAGAATTTTTTGGGCAGTTTTTGGGCACTTTCTAGCAGGCCGAAAATCAGCAAATGTAGCCGAAGAGCAGCTCCCAAGAGGCCAAAAATCCAAATTCAGAATTAGAGAAATTCCCTTCTGGGTTTTTCTGGGTTTTGTCCAAGGAGTCTAAAGCTAAAAAGACAGAATTTTCTGGGCAGTTTTTGGGCACTTAATAGCAGGCCGAAAGTCAACAGATGTAGTCAGAGAGTAGCTCCCAAGAGATCGAAAATCCAAAGTCAAAATCAGAGAAATTCCCTTCTGGGTTTTTCTGGGTTTTGTCCAAGGAATTTAAGGCGAAAAGAGCAGAATTTTCTGAGCAATTTTTGGGCACTTTCCATCAATCCAAAGTCAGCAAATCAGCAGTTTACTAGGACAGTGCAGAGCATAGTAGAGCAGCAGCTGAACAACCATCTTTCCAACTATTCTACCACCTGGTTTTGGTCTAGCTTGTCCTTGAGACAAGCCTAGGTGCACTACTCCATTTATATATTGTACTCATGCTCTCATATTTCATAATATATGGCTCAGCAGTTCCAGTATTACATATTTCATAATATTTGGCTCAGCAGTTCCAGTATTATAGTGTTTCATGGGTGTTTGCTAAATGTTTTTAATCTTCCATTGTTGCAGTGTTTGTTTAATTGGTTTATCACTTAAATTCCTATTTAGGAACATTACAGTGGTATCAAAGCCATAATCTTAGCTCAGCCTGTGGGAGAGATTAGAATCAAACATGGAGGTCACCTGGAATGAGGTGGTGAGGATACAACAAATGATGATTGATATGGGGAAGAAGTTGATTCATTCCTCAGTTGGGAATTCGAACATGATTGCAACTAATGTGGAGTTATTGGGGGAAAACTGGAGGGCATACCAATCATTGGGTCATGGCATTCAGGTGTCCCTCTCTTTCTGGGAATTGTGTGAACTAAGGGGTATGCACAAACCAATGGAGATTTAGTGGGATTTTGCAGGGATGATGAGAAGTATTAAGAAAAAAGATGAAAGAGTAGTTGAAGGGGCCATGGTTGGCGAAGAGATAGTGGAGCATACACCAATTGATGAGGCATCATCCATTAATGAGGTATTCGGGGTTGTGACCGAGTTCTCAGGTAATAACAATGCACCACAGGTTGCTGAGGTGCCAGAAGATAGCTCCACTATTGTTGAGGAGGCGATAGGTACAAAAGCCTCCAAATCTATGACGGAGTTGCCAGACGACAGTCGTCTACAACTGACTAGTAAGCATATCGCACATATTGGTTTGTCTATGGAGGAGCAGTCGAAGGCTCATGTCGAGCCCGTGATGGAGGAGGATGTGCAGCCATCCCTTGGGCTAGCCATTGATGAGGGGCAGCATAGACGTCACGCGTTGGGTTTTCAGCATTGTTCAATTCAGAGGGCCACTGGCAGGGTCTATAGCATTATCAACCCACCCTTATGCGTTGGAATGAGGGAGGCCAAATTGTCTAGACATACCCGAGGGGGTGGACGGGTTAGCAGGACTGAGTTGAGCATGATACCACATCAGCTTGGAGGGCTTGTTCCTTCCACAGAGGATTACACATTCGATCTCTCCTTTGGGATTGGATGGAAAGAGGTACTGAGCTGGTACTCAATGGAGCAGGTTAGGCAATTGGATACATCCATGGCCACATGTCAGTGGAGGGCATGGATTACCAGAAGGACTCGAGGGCAGGACTATTTTTAGGATCCAAGTGGGATTTTCCATCACATCATAGCACAAGTAGGTGATGGTAGTAACTACGGGATGAGTTTGACACTTGAGCACACCCACATTTTCAGATCTCCATCAGAGCCCCAATCAGCACTAGTGACAGGATGGTTTGACAGGCGAGCAGATAGATTTCATGAGTTGTCTTGGCATATTGATGGTGCGTGGAGTCACAAGGTGACTAGCTTACTCTGGTAGGAGCTAGAGTAGGAGGAGGTGGCATCGACAGGCTATCAGACAGGGCATTATATGGAGAGAGTGCTCTCTTACTAGCATATGGGATGCAGGGACTATTGAGGATAGGCGCAATGGTGTCATTTCCGTTAGCATGTGGGGAGTCGAACCGCTTAGGTCTTTCAAAGCAGATGGGGGGATGTAGCCCACATCATGGAGGTCGTACTAGTAGAGAGGTCGATATTTTGGCCCATGCAGGATACTGTATGTTACAGGATGGTACTACAGTGGGCAGTGATACACAGGATTACACAGAGTTATGTCATAGCATCCAGTGTTAAGTAGAGGGATGCAGTCTGATGCATACAGACCCAACGTTAGGCCATAGCATCCAGTGTTGTGCGGGTCTATGGAGCAAGGAGCAGGGGTCTATGGAGATGTAGGGTGGTGTTTCATAGTATGTTGGACTGCGCTGTGGAGTGGGAGTGCCTCACATCGCATTGAGTACATGCAGGGAGTGACAGGTACAATGACACATGCAGGACCCAGGCCAGTACAAGATGGCATAGTCATAGCCGAGGGTATCCAACGGTGTACATGGGTAGGCCATGGTGTACAGTGGCATGTCCAGGAGTACTGGGATGATCGGTGGCATGCAGGGGTGTATAGTGTTGCACAACAAGGTCATGGAGTGTTGCCTCCAGGGAGACCTTTGGATGGAAACACCGGGCATACCTCTGGGCATAGTTCACCCAAGATCAACGGGGACATAGATGAGCGATACTTGATGGTATCCGCGGGGACTCACACGCCTGACCCTTTTCTACATCCCTCGCGAGCGCAATCGATTTTGCTGTCAACTTTCTGCACTTTGGGCATGAGCCATGGCAGACGAGGAGCTCACCCGAGATATTTGGGTGCGACTCAACGCACTAGGGGGGAGACTTTTCAGCAGTGGCGTTGAGTTGGTGCGTCAGTTGACAGCCATAGGTTGGGGGATGACGTCATCATCTGTAGGGGTGGCATATCATTCATCACCAAGCCTGCCTCTAGGGATCTAGTCCCAAGGGAGACATGTGTCACTCTTTTCTTAGGGCATGTAGGGACCGAGCATGAGCAGAGGATAACGGTTACGATCGAGGTAGTTTCCCAATGTGTCTGGGCTCCAGACCTTATATTGGCACATTATCGAGAGGGTGGATGGTAGACCCAAGGGAGATGGTTGGCAGGGATAGGAGGGATCCACATACCCTGATTCGATTACGAGTATCGAATACCCATCTTTTGGTTGCATTCAAGGGGTAGCTCTTTGGCACACGTGGCTTCCAACGATCATCGGTATTACACAGTAGCAGGCACATGGCAGATTAGCATGCATTAAATTAGCCCACGATATATGGAGCCTATATAGTGATCACACGTAGGGACTAGAGACAAGGGCCAAAGGGATTCCATCAGTTGACAGGGCTATGCCACACCGGGTGTGGGTATTGGATGCAAGGATTCAGTTGATCAATAGATCATTCATGATGAGCGGAGTCGTGGCAGAGAGTGATATAGTTCACTCTTGGGATGACACATGGGGGTTCACAGAGGGTTTTATCATATTGGGAGGCAAACATTCTCTGTTGTTGCACAAGTTCGAAGTTGGATTTGGATGGGTAGGCCTGGGTGCCATGGAGAAGCCCAGGCAGGATGTGTCACGCCTCTTTCAGTATTCCACCATCGAGTTCCAAGAGAGGAGGATATTGACTGCGCACGATGGGGAGTGTGACATAGTCAGAGTAGCACAGCGTCAGCATGGTGGCACCACTCTAGGACTAGCAGGGAACTGGGGCATCACATCTCTTCACAGCTCAATAACCTTTAGGGATGTGTCAACAACTACAGGGGAGATCATACAGATCTTCCATTTGGCTTTAGCGAGTCACTGATGGAGCAGGGGACTTCTAGTAGTTTCACCGAGCATGATAGTGAGTGGAGCAAGGGGAGCTTCATGTTGGACAGGATTGCCTGGGATCCTGGTATCGAAGGATTCTTCCATATCAGGATAGTGCAGAGGTCAAGCACGATCCAGTGGCACATCTGGGACCCTGGCACATTTTGCAGTGACAGTGGGGAGCAAAAGTTAGAGAGGTTGCTTGCTCAGGCATTGCTTGAGGACAAGCAATTTTTCGTGCATTAGAAGAGCTTGTCGAATGAGGATGCCACCTGGGAGGGTGAGCACATTTTGGAGCACCCAGCTATGAGGTTGCTTGAGGGCAAGCAACATTTGGGAGGGGAGGATTGCCATGTCCCTTCTCAAACACATTTGTAATAGGGTGCTGCTACACAATTTTGGATAAGGAAGAGAACCCATAATTTTCGACTTACGGACTTAGGAGGCAATTCGACTTTCTTTGGCTACTAGTGGAATGTGGGGGCCACCCACATAGGAGTTCGAATTAGCAATTCAATATGCCTGGAGGGAAAATCAAATTGGTAGCTGGAGGGGCCACCAGAGGCTAAGGGAGCCCAAGGAGTTATAAAGAGAGATCAACTCTCATTTTGTTGTCATTCTTAATATTTGACAAACAAACTCACTCTTGTACGCTCTGCTGCTTAACGAGTCTACAGGTTGTTTAACCACGAGTCTTTCGTAGGGAAGATTCAACCTCTACTTCAGGGGACCATCCGTGCCTGCCCTAGGGAGGTTGTTCCACAAAGATTGTAGGAGTTTCCAACAGCGATTCACAGCTCAGCCAGCGATGCAGAGGAAGGGACTGCATGTTTTCTAGGCAGCCAAAAATACGCAGAGGTTGATTTAGCCAGCGAAGAGGCCCCTCACTTGCTAGGAGTTTTCGGGAGCAAGGAAGGTGGAGGACTGAGGGCATTTTATCAGTGTTTTGCAGCCAGCCAGCCAGTACATGCAGCAGTATACATTTATGGGCTAGGAGACTACGCAGTGGCCTCTAGCAGCAAATTCGTGGGGCTCGATTGAGCAGCCATCAGGGCCATGGACCATTCGAGAAGCAAGGGATCAAATAGTACAGGGGAAAGCAGCATTTGAGGGATGTTTCCAGGTGGATTTGCAGGTTGTTTCCCGCAAATCGAATTTGGGAGCAGTAGCTAAAGAGCAACTCCCAAGAGGCCAAAAATCCAAAGTCAAAATCTGAGAAATTTCCTTCTGGGTTTTGTCCAAGGAGTCTAATGCTAAAACGGCAGAATTTCTTGGACAGTTTTTTGGCACTTTACAGCAAGCCGAAAGTCAGCGGATGTAGCTAGAGAGCAGCTCCCAAGAGGCCGAAAATCCAAAATCAAAATCAGAGAAATTCCCTTTTGGGTTTTTCTGGGTTTTGTCTAAGGAATGTAAGGCTAAAAAGCAGAATTTTCTCGGCACTTTCTAGCAGGCCGAAAGTCAGCAGATGTAGCCAGAGAGCAACTCCCAAGAGGCCGAAAATCCAAAGTCAAAATCAGAGAAATTCCCTTCTGGGTTTTTCTGGGTTTTGTCCGAGGAGTCTAAGGCAAAAAGGGCAAAAAAATCTGGGCAATGTTTGGGCACTTTCCAGCAGGCCAAAGTCAGCAGATCAGCAATTTACTGGGACAGCGCAGAGCATAGTAGAGTAGCAGCTAAACAACCATCTTTCCAGCTATTCTAACACTTGGTTTTGGTTCAGCTTGTCCTTGAGACAAGCCTAGGTGCACTACATTTATATATTGTACTCATGCTCTCATATTTCATAATATATGGCTCAATAATTCCAATATTACAGTGTTTCATGGGTGTTTGCTAAATGTTTTTAATTTTCCACTATTGCATTGTTTGTTTAATTGGTTTATCACTTAAATTCCTATTTAGGAACATTACAATATCTTTGAACTCGCTTACAAGTTCTACACTCTCCTACACATTTGCAACTTTCTTTCACAAAAATATTTATGTAGTTTATCAATTATCCTTCACCTTCCTTTACCTAGTATTCATTATATAAATAAATCTCAAATAATATAATATGCTTTTAGTTATACTTTTGTTAGCGTGCCTCACATCACAGAAAGATATTCAGTAGTTTCAATAATGGTCCTTCACTTTTCTTAATCTGTATTGAACAAAATTTCAACAAACCTATATAATACAATGATGAGACAACTAAGCTCCCCATTCATACCTCTTTCGCCTTCCCCATAAACAAGTAAATTCCTCCATACATACCCTATTTTCCTTTGTGCACTACACTTGTAGACTTTGCATCAACCCTAAACCCACACTATGGGTTGTTAAGGTCTTCCATGATTTCTCACCCATTGAATCCAAGAAAAAATATGAAACAAAAGAAAATAAACTCAAAGGACACTAAGAAAAAAAAAAATTACCAAACCATAAGTTAGCATGGCCATGCTCAAAAATACAATGATATAAGAGCCACAACAAAATGATATAAGAGCCACAACAATAGAAATATGCAACAAAAATACGAAGCTATAAGAGCAACAACATTTAAACACCAAAATAAAATAGCAATAGAAACAAAAATGACCAACAATAGAAAAATGCAACGAAAATAATGAAAGAAAAAACATATAAAAACAAATAAGAGATAGACTCTGCACTACAATTACAAAAAGCACCCATGGCCAACCAAGGGGAACCTGCACACCAAAAAATAAATAAGTACTAATTAGAGACTAGAAAATATTCTAAAAAAGATTAAATACACCTGAAATACTATGAAACATATATCAAAATATCTTACAAGAATCTTAAATACAAACTGAAAATCTTATGGGTAATCTTATGCACTGAAAAGTACATCTTATGCTCTAAATAAGGATGAAGAAAACTATATTATTTGAAACAAGAAAGATTAAATAGCATATCATACATAAATTTTGCACCAAACGAAAATTGATTTCCACATTTTCCTTTGCACTCTACTCTAATGTCTCATGAAATAGTTTCATTAATGATCCACCACATTGACTTCCACATTTTCCTTTGCACTCTATTCTAATGTCTCATGAAATAGTTTCATTAATGATCCACCACATTCTTTTACTTGCATTGCATTCAATAATTAAACAAGTGGCTAATAATTAAGAAGGCTCAAATTTAAATAAAAAACACATATGAGACCATAAATATGCCACAACATTGACCTTTACCTCCTACACCTACAGAATCATGGGTTGTTAGGACCTACCCTAATTTCCCACTCAAAGTACCAAATAGAAATCAAAATAAACACTTAAATATATTGTGAAATGTCATAAATGAAAACAAAATGTCTTATAAGCAATATTATACAAAAATACATCTTATGAAATCACAAAAAATCATAATTCCTCAACAAGAAAGGAGAAAGGAGAACCATTATATTGATATGAGAAGATATCTTTGAACTCACCTTTTGACTCTAAACTCTCCTCCTACACATGCAACTTTCTCACACACAAATATTTATGTAGTTTCATCAGTTCTCCTCCACCTTCATTTACCTACATTTGCATAGCATTCATTATATAAATAAATCCAAAAAAATGTAATATGCATTCAATTATACCTTTACTATGGTGCTTCACATCACAGAAAGATATTCAATAGTTTCATTAGTGGTCCCTCACTTTTCTTGATCTGTATTGCATCTAAATTTCAACAAACACACATTATATAATAATGAATCAACAAATGAGTTAAATTAAAATGAGAATCAAAACCATATAATTTAGTAACAAACAAGTAAGTTACTTCTTACATACCTCTTTCACATTTTCCCATAAACAAGTCAATGTCCCCATACATACCTCATTCGTCTTTGCCAACTACACTTGTGTACTCCTACATAATTGCAAGTCTCTCACACAAAAATATTTTTGCAGTTTTATCAGTGCTCCTCAACCATCTCCTACACATTTGCATAACACTAATTATATAAATAAATCACAAATAATATAATGTGCATTCACAATTATACCTTTCCTATGGTGCCTCACATCACTAATATAATCAGTAGTTTCACTAACAATCATTCACCTTTCTTGATGCAACTACTAACAATCATTCACCTTTCTTGATTTGCATAACTAAATTTCAACAAACATACATGATATAATGATGAAACAACAAATGAGTTCAAATAAAATGTGCATGAAACCATATAATTTAGTAACAAACAAGTAAGTTCCCCATACATACCTCTTTCACCTTTCCCCATAAACAAGTAAAAACCTCCATACATACCTCATTTGCCTTTGCCCACTACATTTGCACTCTCCACGTCAGCGCTAAACCCACACTATGGGTTGTTAAGTCTTCCATAATTTCCCCATCCACTAAATCAAGCAAAAATACGTAACAAAATAAGAGAAGAAAACAAGCTCAAAGGACCAAAAAAAAAAAACCAAACCATAATTTAACATGGCCATGCTCACAAATACAATGACATAAGAGTCACAACATTAAAAAACAAAATAAAACAACAATAGAAACATACAACGAAAATACAAAAGATATAAGATCACAACATTTTAAAAATAAAATAACAATAACAATAAAAACATAAATTACAAAGATAGATTCTACATTGCAACTACAAATTGCATCCATGGCCAATGAAGGGGACCCTACACACCAAAAAATAAATATATATTAAGTAGATACTAGAAAATATTCTAAAAATAATTAAATACACGTGAAATATTATGAAAATGAAACAAATATCAAAATATCTTATGAGCAATCTTATGCTCTAAGAAGTAGATCTTATCTAAAAACCATATACTAAATAAGGATGGAGAAACTATACGATTTGCAACAAGAAAGATTACATAGAATATCATACATGAATTTCGCATTAAAATAAAACTGACCTCCACATATTCCTCTGCACTCACTACAATGTCTCTCATGAAAATATTTCAGTAGCTTCATAGGTGATCCCCCGCATTCCTCTACCTGCATTGCACAACATTCAATAACTAAACAAATGGCTAATAATGTAAGATGACTCCAATTTAAATAAAAACACATGTAGGACCATACATATCCCACAAAATTCACCTTTGCCCACTACACCTATGGAATCATGGGTTGCTAGGACCTGCCTTAATTTCCCACTCAATGTACCAAATTGAAATCAAAATAAACACTTGAATATATTATGAAAATATTATAAATGAAAGCAAAATATCTTCTAAGCAATATTATGCAAGTACATCTTATGCACTCACCAAAAATCATAATTCCTCATCGGAAAAGGAGAAACAAGAATCATTCTATTGAAATGAGAAGATATCCCTGCACTCGCTTTCTGGTTCTACACTCTCCTACACATCTGCAACTCTCTCACACAAAAATATTTATGTAATTTCATCAATGTTCTCCCAACTTCCTTTATCTACATTTGCATAGTATCCATTATATAAATAAATCCCAAATAATATAATATGCATTCAAGAATACCTTTGTTATGGTGCCTCACATCGCAGAAAGATATTGAGTAGTTTCCCCAAACATACTTCACCTTCTTAATCGGTATTTCATCTAAATTTCAACAAACGCAAATGATATAATAAGGAATCAACAAATGAGTTAAATTAAAATGGAAATCAAAACCATAGAATTTAGTAACAAACAAATAAGTTCCCTCATACATACAACTTTCGCCTTTGTCAATAAACAAGTAAATGTCCCAATACATACCTCATTCGCGCAATCATTCACCTTTGTTGATGCAACTACTTACAATCATTCACCTTTCTTGATTTGCATTGAGCTAAATTTCAACAAACATATATGATATAATGGTGAAACAACAAATGAGTTCAAATAAAATGTGCATGAAACCATATAATTTAGTAACAAACAAGTAAGTTCCCCATACATACCTCTTTCACTTCTAAGAATCATTCACCTTTCTTAATTTGCATTGAACTAAATTTCAACAAACATACATGATATAATGATGAAACAACAAATGAGTTCAAATAAAATGTGCATGAAACCATATAATTTAGTAACAAACAAGTAAGTTCCCCATACATACCTTTTTCACTTTTCCCCATCAACAAGTAAAAACCTTCGTACATACCTCATTTGTCTTTGCCCACTACATTTGTAGACTCTCCACGTCAGCCCTAAACCCAGTCTTCCATAATTTCCCCATCCACTAAATCGAGGAAAAATATGTAACAAAATAAAAGAAGATAACAAGCTCAAAGAACAAAAAAAAATCCAAACCATAATTTAGCATGGCCATGCCAACAAATACAACGACATAAGAGCCACAACATTAAAAAACAAAATAAAACAACAATAGAAAAATACAGAAATATAAGAGCCACAACATTTTAAAAATAAAATAAAATAACAATAGAAACATAAATTACCAACAATAAAAAAAAATGCAACGAAAATAACAAAAGCAAAACATAAAAACTCAAATAAGAGATAGACTCTACATTACAACAAATTGCATCCATGGCCAATGAAGGAGACCCTGCACACCAAAAAATAAATATATATTAAGTAGCTTCTAGAAAATATTCTAAAAAATATTAAATATACATGAAATATTATGAAAATGAAACAAATATCAAAATATCTTATGAGCAATATAATGCTCTACAAAGTAGGTCTTATCTAAAATCCATATACTAAATAAGGTTGGAGAAACTATACTATTTGCAACAAGAAAGATTACATAGCATATCATACATGAATTTCGCACTAAAATAAAACTGACCTCCACATTTTCCTTTGCACTCACTACAGTGTCTCTCATGAAAATATTTCAATAGCTTCATAGGTGATCCCCGACATTCCTCTACTTGCATTGCACAACATTCAATAACTAAACAAACGGCTAATAATGTAAGATAACTCCAATTTAAATAAAAACACATGTAGGACCATACATATCCCACAAAATGAACCTTTGCCACTACACCTATGGAATCATGGATTGCTAGGACCTACCTTAATTTCCAACTCAACGTACCAAAATGAAATCAAAATAAACACTTTAATATATTATGAGAATATCATAAATGAAAGCAAAATGTCCTCTGAACAATATTATGCACTCAGCAAAAATCATAATTCCTCACCGAAAAAAGAGAAACAAGAATCATTCTATTGAAACGGGAAGATATCCCTGAACTTGCTTTCTAGTTTTACACTCTCCTACACATCTGCAACTCTCTCACACAAAAATATTCATGTAATTTCATCAATGTTCTTCCAACTTCCTTTATCTACATTTGCATAGTATCCTTTATATAAATAAATCCCAAATAATATAATATGCATTCAAGAATACATTTGTTATGGTGTCTCACATCATAGAAAGATATTGGGTAGTTTCACCAAACATACTTCACCTTCTTAATCGGTATTGCATCTAAATTTCAACAAATGCAAATGATATAATAAGGAATCAACAAATGAGTTAAATTAAAATGAAAATCAAACCATATAATTTAGTAAAAAACAAGTAATTTCCCTCATACATACCACTTTCGCCTTTGTCAATAAACAAGTAAATGTCCCAATACATACCTCATTCGCACAATCATTCACCTTTCTTGATGCAACTACTAACAATCATTCACTTTTCTTGATTTGCATTGAACTAAATTTCAAAAAACATACATGATATAATGATGAAACAACAAATGAGTTCAAATAAAATGTGAATGAAACCATATAATTTAGTAACAAACAAGTAAGTTCCCCATACATACCCTTTTCATCTTTCTCATAAAGAAGTAAAAACCTCTGAACATGCCTCATTCACCTTCGCCCACTACATTTGTAGACTCTCCACACCAACCCTAAACCCACACTATGGGTTTTAAAGTCTTCCATAATTTCCCCATCCACTGTATCCAGGAAAAATATGTAACAAAATGAAAGAAGAAAATAAGCTCAAAGGACAAAAATAACACAAACCATAATTTAGCATGGCCATGCTCACAAGTACAATGACATAAGAGCCACAACATTAAAAAAAACAACAAATAACAACAATAAAAATAACAATGAAAATACAAAGATATAAGAGCCACAACGTTTAAAAAAAAAAAAAAATAACATTAGAAACATAAAATTACCAACAAAAGAAAATGCAACTAAAAATAACAAAGGAGAAGCATAAAAAATCAAATAAGAGATATAGACTCTACAGACTCTACATTGCAACAAAGGCAAAGCATAAAAAATCAAATAAGAGATAGACTCTACATTGCAACAAATTGCATCCATGGCCAATGAACGAGACCCTGCACGCCAAAAAATAAATATAGATTAAGTAGATACTAGAAAATATTCTTAAAAATATTTAAATACACATGAAATATTATGAAAATGAAAAAAATATCAAAATATCTTATGAGCAATCTAATGCTCTACAAAGTAGATCTTATCTAAAAACTATATACTAAATAAGGATGGAGAAACTATACTATTTGCAACAAGAAAGATTACATAGCATATCATACATGAATTTTGCACTAAAATGAAACTAACCTCCACATTTTCCTCTACACTCACTACAATGTCTCTCATGAAAATATTTCAGTAGCTTCATAGGTCATCCCCCACATTCCTCTACCTGCATTGCACAACATTAAATAACTAAACAAATGGCTACAATGTCTCTCATGAAAATATTTCAGTAGCTTCATAGGTGATCCCCCACATTCCTCTACCTGCATTGCACAACATTCAATAACTAAACAAATGGTTAATAATGTAAGATGACTCCAATTTAAATAAAAACACATGTAGTACCATACATATCCCACAAAATTAACCTTTGCCACTACACCTATGGAATCATGGGTTGTTAGGACCTACCCTAATTTCCCACTCAATGTACCAAATTGAAATCAAGATAAACACTTGAATATATTATGAGAATATTATAAATAAAAGCAAAATGTATTCTGAACAATATTATGCACAAGTACATCTCATGCACTCACCGAAAATCATAATTCCTCACCGAAAAAGGGGAAACAAAAATCATTCTATTGAAATGAGAAGATATCCCTAAACTTGCTTTCTGGTTGTGCACTCTTCTACACATCTCCAACTCTCTCTCACAAAAATATTTGTGTAGTTTCATCAATGTTCTTCGAACTTCCTTTATCTACATTTGCATAGTATCCATTATATAAATAAATCCCAAATAATATAATATGGATTCAAAAATACCTTTGTTATGGTGCCTCACATCGCAGAAAGATATTGAGTAGTTTCACTAAACATACTTCACTTTCTTAATCGGTGTTGCATCTAAATTTCAACAAACGCAAATGACATAATAAGGAATCAACAAATGAGTTAAATTGAAATGCAAATCAAAACCATATAATTTAGTAACAAACAAGTTCCCTCATACATACCACTTTCGTCTTTGTCAATAAACAAGTAAATGTCCCAATACATTCGTGCAATCATTCACCTTTCTCGATTTCCATTGAACTAAATTTCAACAAACATACATGATATAATGATAAAACAACAAATGAGTTCAAATAAAATGTGCATGAAACCATATAATTTAGTACAAACAAGTAAGTTCTCCAATACATACCTCTTCCACCTTTCACCATAAACAAGTAAAAACCTCCATACATACCTCATTTGCCTTTGCCCACTACATTTGTAGACTCTCCATGTCAGCCCTAAACCCACACTATGGGTTGTTAAAGTCTTCCATAATTTCCCCATCCACTAAATCGAGGAAAAATATATATAACAAAATAAAAGAAGAAAACAAGCTCAAAAGACAAAAAAAAACAAAAAAACATAATTTTGCATGGCCATGCTCACAAATACAATGACATAAGAACCATAAAATTAAAAAACAAAATAAAACAACAATAGAAAAATAAAACGAAAATCCAAAGATATATAGAACCACAACATTTTTAAAAATAAAAAAAATAACAATCGAAACATAAATTACCAAAAATAAAACAATACAACGAAAATAACCAAAGCAAAACATAGAAACTCAAATAAAAGATAGACTCTACATTGCAACTACAAATTGCATCCATGGCCAATGAAGGGGACACTGCACACCAAAAAATAAATATATATTAAGTAGATACTAGAAAATATACTAAAAAGTATTAAATACACATGAAATATTATGAAAATGAAACAAATATCAAAATATCTTATGAGCAATCTTATGCTTTACAAAGAGATCTTATCCAAAAACCATATACTAAATAAGGATGGAGAAACTATATTATTTGCAACAAGAAAGATTACGTAGCATATCATACATGAATTTCACACTAAAATAAAACCAACCTCCACCTTTTCCTCTGCACTCATTAAATTTCTCTCATGAAAATATTTCAATATCTTCATAGGTGATCCCCCACATTCCTCTACCTGCATTGCACAACATTCAATAACTAAACAAATGGTTAATAATGTAAGATGACTCCAATTTAAATAAAAACATATGTAGTACCATACATATCCCACAAAATTAACCTTTGCCCACTACACCTATGGAATCATGGGTTGCTAGGACCTGCCTTAATTTCCCACTCAATGTACCAAATTGAAATCAAAATAAACACTTGAATATATTATGAGAATATTATAAATGAAAGCAAAATGTCTTCTGAGCAATATTATGCACTCACCAAAAATCATAATTCCTCACCGAAAAAGGAGAAACAATAATCATTCTATTGAAATTAGAAGATATCCCTGCACTTGCTTTCTGGTTCTACACTCTCCTACACATCTGTAACTCTCTCACACAAAATTATTTATGTCGTTTCATCAATGTTCTTCCAACTTCCTTTATCTACATTTGCATAGTATACATTATATAAATAAATCTTAAATAATATAATATGCATTCAAGAATACATTTGTTATGGTACCTCACATCGTAGAAAGACATTGAGTAGTTTCACCAAACATGCTTCACTTTTCTGAGTAGTTTCACCAAACATACTTCACTTTTCTTAATCGGTATTGCATCTAAATTTCAACAAACGCAAATGATATAATAAATAATCAATAAATGAGTTAAATTAAAATGGAAATCAAAACCATATAATTTAGTAACAAACAAGTAAGTTCCCTCATACATACCACTTTCACCTTTGTAAATAAACTAGTAAATGTCCCAATACATACCTCATTCGTGCAATCATTCACCCTTCTTGATGCAACTACTAACAATCATTCACCTTTCTTCATATGCATTGAACTGAATTTCAACAAATGTACATGATATAATGATGAAACAACAAATGAGTTCAAATAAAATGTGCATGAAACCATATAATTTAGTAGCAAACAATTAAGTTCCCCCATACATACCTCTTTCACCTTTCCCCATAAACAAGTAAAAACCTTCGTACATACCTCATTTGTCTTTGCCCACTACATTTGTATACTCTCCACGTCAGCGCTAAACCCACACTACGGGTTGTTAAAGTCTTCCATAATTTCCCCATCCACTAAATCAAGGAAAAATTTGTAACAAAATAAAAGAAGAAAACAAGCTCAAAAGACGAACAAAACAAAAAGACCAAACCATAATTTAGCATGGCCATGCTCGCAAATACAATGACATAAGAGCCACAACATTAAAAAAACAAAATAAAACAACAATAGAAAAATACAACTAATATTAAAACAATAAACAACAATAGAAAAAATAAAACAAAAATACAAAGATATAAGAGCCACAACATTGTAAAAATAAAATAAAATAACAAAAGAAAAATGCAACGAAAATAAGAAAAGCAAAACATAAAAACTCAAATAAGAGATAGACTCTACATTGCAACTGCAAATTGCATCCATGGCCAATGAAGGGGGCCCTGCACACCAAAAAATAAATATATATTAAGTAGATACTAGAAAATATTCTAAAAAATATTAAAAACACGTGAAATATTATGAAAATGAAACAAATATCAAAATATCTTATGAGCAATCTTATGCTCTACAAAGTAGATCTTATCTAAAAACCATATACTAAATAAGCATGGAGAAACTATACTATTTGCAACCAGAAAGATTAAATAGCATATCGTACATGAATTTCGCACTAAAATAAAACTGACCTCTACAATTTCATCTGCACTCACTACAATGTCTCGAAAAACCATATACTAAATAAGCATGGAGAAACTATACTATTTGCAACCAGAAAGATTACATAGCATATCATACATGAATTTCGCAATAAAATAAAACTGACCTCCACAATTTCATCTGCACTCATTACAATGTCTCTAAAAACCATATACTAAATAAGCATGGAGAAACTATACTATTTGCAACCAGAAAGATTACATAGCATATCATACATGAATTTCGCACTAAAATAAAACTGACCTCCACAATTTCATCTGCACTCACTACAATGTCTCTAAAAACCATATACTAAATAAGCATGGAGAAACTATACTATTTACAACCAGAAAGATTACATAGCATATCATACATGGATTTCTTACTAAAATAAAACTGACCTCCACAATTTCATCTGCACTCACTACAATGTCTCTCATGAAAATATATCAATAGCTTCATAGGTGATCCCCCACATTCCTCTACCTGCATAGCCCAACATTCAATAACTAAACAAACGGCTACTAATGTAAGATGAATCCAATTTAAATAAAAACACATGTAGGACCATACATATTCTACAAAATTGACCTTTGCCCACTACACCTATGGAATCATGTGTTGCTAGGACCTATCTTATCCTACCTTAATTTCCCACTGAATGTACCAAATTGAAATCAAAATAAGCACTTGAATATATGATGAGAATATTATAAATGAAAGCAAAATGAATATACACTTTATATCATTGAGAATATTATAAATGAAAGCAAAATGTCTTCTGAGCAATATTATGCACAAGTACATCTTATGCACTCATCCAAAACCATAATTCCTCACCGAAAAAGGAGAAACAAGAATCATTCTATTGAAATGAGAAGATATCCCTAAACTAGCAATATTATACACAAGTACATCTTATGCACTCAACAAAAACCATAATTCCTCACCGAAAAAGGAGAAACAAGAATCATTCTATTGAAATGAGAAGATATCCCTGAACTTTCTTTCTGGTTCTACACTCTCCTACACATTGCAACTCTCTCACACAAAAATATTTATGTAGTTTCATCAATGTTCTTCCAACTTCCTTTATCTACATTTGCATAGTATCCATTATATAAATAAATCCCAAATAATATAATATGCATTCAAGAATACCTTTGTTATGGTGCCTCAAACCATAGAAAGATATTGAGTAGTTTCACCAAGCATACTTCACTGAAAAAGGAGAAACAAGAATCATTCTATTGAAATGAGAAGATATCCCTGAACTTTCTTTCTGGTTCTACACTCTCCTACACATTGCAACTCTCTCACACAAAAATATTTATGTAGTTTCATCAATATTCTTCCAACTTCCTTTATCTACATTTGCATAGTATCCATTCTATAAATAAATCTCAAATAATATAATATGCATTCAAGAATACCTTTGTTATGGTGTCTCACATCATAGAAAGATATTAAGTAGTTTCACCAAGCATACTTCACCTTTCTTTATCGGTATTGCATCTAAATTTCAACAAACACAAATGATATAATGACGAATCAACAAATAAGTTAAATTAAAATGGAAATCAAAACCATATAACTTAGTAACAAACAAGTGAGTTCCCTCATACATACCACTTTCGCCTTTGTCAATAAACAAGTAAATGTCACAATACATACCTCATTTGCGCAATCATTCACCTTTCTTGATGCAACTACTTACAATCATTCACCTTTCTTGATTTGCATTGAAATCAATTTCAACAAACATACATGATATAATGATGAAACAATAAATGATTTCAAATAAAATGTGCATGAAACCATATAAAATATGCATGAAACCATATAATTTAGTAACAAAAAAGTAAGTTCCTCATACGTACCTCTTTCACCTTTCCCCATAAACAAGTAAAAACTTCCATACATACCTCATTTTCCTTTGCCCACTATATTTGTAGACTCTCCACATCAGCTCTAAACCCACACTATGGGTTGTTAAAGTCTTCCATAATTTCCCCATCCACTAAATCGAGGAAAAATATGTAACAAAATAAAAGAAGAAAACAAGTTCAAAGGACAAACAAAAACCAAACCATAATTTAGCATGGCCATGCTCACAAATACAATGACATAAGAGCCACAACATTAAAAAACAAAATAAAACAACAACAGAAAAATACAAAGATATAAGAGCCAAAACATTTTTAAAATTACAATAAAAACATAAATTACCAACAATAGAAAAACGCAATGAAAATAACAAAAGCAAAACATATAAACTCAAATAAGAGATAGACTACAATGCAACTGCAAATTGCATCCATGGCCAATTAAGGGGACCCTGCACGCCAAAAAATAAATGTATATTAAGTAAATACTAGAAAATATTCTAAAAAATATTAAATACGCATGAAATATTATGAAAATGAAAGAAATATCAAAATATCTTATGAGCAATCTTATGCTCTACAAAGTAAACCTTATCTAAAAACCATATACTAAATAAGGATGGAAATTTCGCACTAAAATAAAACTAACCTCCACATTTTCCTTTGCACTCACTACAATGTCTCTCATGAAAATATTTCAGTAGCTTCATAGGTGATCCCCCACATTCCTCTACCTGCATTGCACAACATTTAGTGACTAAACAAATGGCTAATAATGTAAGATGACTCCAGTTTAAATAAAAACACCTGTAGGACCATACATATCCTACGAAATTAATCTTTGCCCACTACACCTATGGAATCATGGGTTGCTAGAACCTACCTTAATTTCCCACTCAATGTACCAAATTGAAATCAAAATAAACACTTGAATATATTATGAGAATATTATAAATGAAAGCAAAATGTCTTCTGAGCAATATTATGCACAAATACATCTTGTGCACTCACCAAAAATCATAATTCCTCCAAAAAAGGAGAAACAAGAATCATTCTATTGAAATGAGAAGATATACCTGAACTTGCTTTTTGGTTCTACACTCTCCTACACATCTGCAACTCTCTCACACAAAAATATTTATGTAGTTTCATCAATGTTCTTTCAACTTCCTTTACCTACATTTGCATAGTATCCATTAAATAAATAAATCCCACATAATATAATATGCATTCAAGAATACCTTTGTTATGGTGCCTCACATCGCAGAAAGATACTGAGTAGTTTCACTAAACATACTTCACCTTTCTTGATCGGTATTGCATCTAAATTTCAACAAAAGCAAATGATATAATAAGGAATCAAAAAATGAGTTAAATTAAAATGGAAATCAAAACCATATAATTTAGTAACAAAAAAGTAAGTTCCCAATACATACCTCATTCGCACAATCATTCACTTTTCTTGATGCAACTACTAACAATCATTCACTTTTCTTGATTTGCATAGAACTAAATTTCAACAAACATACATGATATAATGATGAAGCAACAAATGAGTTCAAATAAAATGTGCATGAAACCATATAATTTAATAACAAACAAGTATCTTTCACCTTTCCCCATAAACAAGTAAAAACCATCGTACACACCTCATTTGTCTTTGCCCACTACATTTGTAGACTCTCCACATCAGCCCAACCTCTGTACATACCTCATTTGCCTTTGCCCACTACATTTGTAGACTCTCCACGCCAACCCTAAACCCACACTATGGGTTGTTAAAGTCTTCCAAATATGTTTTATTTGTTAGGAACCTTCAGAAAATTCAGCTGAAATATAGGGAATACAAGCATTATGTGAAAAAAGTTAAGGCTACTGTCAAGATCCAATGTACAGGAGAAGAGCACTTATTTAGTCTAAATTTTCTAGTTTAAGATATGCCACAATCAAGGTTCAGCCCAAGAAAAGGAGGTTATTTTGATTCAATCAAGGCATGGAGCTTTGACTCAAAGACGACAATTCCTCAAGATTAAAGCAATTATTATACATATACAAAGTGTTGTGAGAACTTGGCTCTCAGCGAAGAAATTTCAGGACTCTTTTGCATTCTCGGCAATTAGGAAAGAAAAGCTTGGCACCTCAAGGAAAATGGATTTTTGAGCTTATGCTCCAGAGTTGAAGATGCTTTTGAGCTTATGCTCCAGAGTTGAAGATGTGAGGCAAGAGAAGGCTTTCGTTGTTATTCAATCTCATTACAGGGCTCTGACTGCAAGGAGGAACGTAAAGCAACCACTTCATTCTTACAAAGTGTTATAAGGTCTTGGATCGTAGAAATGAAATGGTCATCATTTCAACACATTTTGTAAAAACAATGAAAGCATTGAGACAAGTACAAGCTCTCTTGATACAGTGAATACCATGAAGGCATAGGCCGCAACAATAGTAATTCAAAGTCATGTACGAAGTTGGTTGCAAAGGTCTAGATATGTTTTGTTAGTTAGTAATGTTCAAAAGGTTCAGCTAAAATATAGGGAATACAAGCATTATGTGAATAAAATCAAGGTTACTATCAAGATCCAATGTGCATGGAGTAGAGCACTTATTCAGTCAAGATTTTCTAGTTCAAGGTATGCCACAATCAAGGTTCAAAGCTGTCAGTGTGGTTACCTGGCCAAAAAGCAATTTAAAGATCAAAAGGCAGTTGTTGTTGTGATTCAGAGTTGGTATCATAGCTATAAATGTTATAAAAAACACGATTATGTAGAGAGGCTTCAATCAAAATACTGAGCGCTATTAGAGGAAGACTAACATTACAATCTTATTTTAAGTATAACGACTCTACATACAAAGTGCAATGTTGTTTTTGAGGTTGACTTGTTAGAAAAGAATTGTAGCAATGCACTAAGGTTGGTGCTTACAACAAAAATTTATTAAGCAAGTTTCATACAATTGAGGACTCTAAACTCAACCATTCAGCCACAATAATACAGGCAGCTTTTTGAGTTGGAAGGGCAGGAAAAGATACAAGATGAAGCTTAAAATGGTAGTTTGGGTCCAAGATATCTTTCGGGGGCTTCGTGTGCGACAAAATTTATTACAGAATAATGTGGTAGGGTGCATATGCAGATGTCCAATTGTCGTCAAAATCTACCCCATAGAAAACAGCTATTGAAGCTGCAATAACTATTCAGAGATTGTATCGTACTTATTTTGCCCATTCAACAAAATTTATTGCAGAATAATGTGGTAGGGTGCATATATGCAGATGTTCAATCGTCATCCAAATCTACCCCATAGAAAACAGCTATTGAAGCTGCAATAACTATTCAGAGATTGTATCGTACTTATTTTGCCCATTCACTGCCCTTCATGGAGGCAAGAGAAGAGATTATCAAGGCACCAGAGATTATGGTCACACAAGCATTTGCTAATGTTAGCATGTGAATCATGATCTCTATTTTGATGATTCAAATTCACAGAAAGTGCGCCTGGAACACATTCTTAATAAATACATTGGATTTGTTAAATAAAAGCAATATTTTCATAAATTTCAACCGCAGGAAAATTTGGACAGCCTGTGGAGTTTATTACAAGCTTACTCCCACCAAGATGGGAATCTATTTCCTACAACCTTTTGCCAAAGTTATTGAAGACTACTACTATGTTGCAAGGAGAAACTTCAACTGACAGAGAACTTCCTCTAGTGGTAACACACAAATGTACTTTTAGCCCATATCTGACCTATGATTTGGAAAGTAAAAGCAACAACTATTATGTGATGACATCGTCAATCAGCAATATGATTTAAAAAAAAGGGAATGTTGGAAGTTTCGTATTCTTGAAGGTTGAAAGGGAAATTATGCGACACCCAACATGCCACCGCTAGAGGACAAGCAATGTTGGGAAGGGAAGATTGTAATGTTCCTTATGAATTGATTGTTTACGGAAGGACGAAATAGCATATCCGACCCTATAGGCTATAGTCTTGATAAAGGGGTAAAAACCATCTTTTTCATATGTCGGGGCAACATTGTGCAAAAGTTGGGTCAGATGAGGCAAAAAAACCCAAAACTGGGGGTTGCACTCACAACCCCTTACATTTGGGAGCCCATGGAAAAATATATAAATAGAGAACAATTGAGATCAAATCATCACCGTCCATCTATTGGATTGGAATATCTCTGATTGATTTTCTTGAGCCTAAGGCACTGAGGGTTTAATATCCCTATTTTCTTGAGCCTAAGGCACTGAGGGTTTTAATATCCCTTTTCCTCTACTAATTCTAGTGGTGAAATATTCCACCCTAGCTAGTATTTTTCTCTTTATCTTTTGTTATCTATTTGGAAAATCGTGGGATCTTTGACAAATCATGGTATCTAGTTTTGTTTGGTATTACAGTAATTCAGTATTATTTCCTATTGAAGGTGAAGCTAATTGTGGGACAAATTGAAGTTCTGGCACAACATAGCAATTTGGAGCATCTCTCGTTTGAAATGGAAGATTACCTGATTATTTAACCAGCAGATCTCTCCTATAGAAAATACAGTGGGAAGCTTCTGCAGCCACAAGGTCGCAGCCATAGGGATGAATTTTTATGTTCTCTAATTTGTTCTGGCAAAGCAGGGCAACCATCTATCTAAAGGAAGCAAATTCCTATGGAGGAAACATGAGGCAAAAACCAAGATTAAAGATCTCTGAGGCTAATAAAATTCTTTTGAAGTTGGCCACAATCCCCTTGAAGCCATCAAAACGAATCTAAGGTAGAAAACTGGAATTTCCTAAGGCAACCAAGACCTCCTGAAGCTAGCAAGACAAAACTCCTGAAGCGCCTGGAATTCATATGAGGTAGACAAGTCGAATTCTTTGAGATTGATCTTGTGTAAAATCCTCTTGGGACAAAACAATTCCATTTTCTGAAGCAGTCTAAGGATTTTGAGTGAATCTCCCCGAGGCTTTTTTGGTGGGTTGATTAGAGACTGTGCAGACTGAACCTCTTGAGATAATTGCAGACTATAAGACAAGTTTAGAAGGAGATTCCTGAGGACTCTAAGAAGGAAGAATCAACAAATCCTAGACAGAATAGGTTAGCAATCTGAGGAATTCGTCCTTGAGTAGTGATCCTTGGTTAATCGTCTTGTAGCGAATTCAACTTGAGGATATTCATCAATTCTTCTATCCAAAATTCGCAACTACTTTGTCCGCGAATTTGGACACATAGTCCAGATCATTGTTAGATAAGACATAAGTTCTCACTGGTTAAATTCTATTGGATTTGGAACTTGTTGTTGGTTGAACTACAAATATTGTTGCATAAGATATTGCATTATATGTGGTTAAATGATCAATGATATTGTTGTGGTTCTCATCATATTGTACTATTAAAAATATTGTTTGTGTCATTATGGAATGATCAAAAGAATATTTAATGAGAACCCCTAGTTATCTGAGAGAAAACCCTAGGGAAAAAAAATATTCTTAGAATTTTACAGTTGTATCAAAGTTGGCTCACCCTACCATCCTGTTAATAATTGGGCTCATGTCACGAAGCCAAGATCTTCAGGGAGTTTTCAATGGAAGATTGGCAAAAGAAGACATGGGAAATGACCAAGCAAGTTATGGCTACTCAATGGCAACAGAACCAACAGTTGTTAACTTTGTTTGTTGCCCATCTTGGGAATAATACAGGTGTTCTTATTCAACCAATTAATAGTTGTAGGATAGCCAATTAGAAGACTCCCACACCTTGTTTACCAATTCCTAGAAGGGCAAGAAACAAGGAATTGTGGACTACCACAACAAAATGACGACACTTCTGGTTATTGGAGGGAGTACCAAATGTAAAAAAGGAGACTTGAGAATCCCTAACCTTTCAAGATTTATGTGACATTAAGTATGATGGTAGGCCCAGAAATTGTGGCAAGGGCACCCAACAAAATGTAATGGCCAGTATACCACAACATGTAACAAAGCCATTTGGCACTCTTAGACAATGCCTCAAATGACCATTGATCAAAGAAGGGAATCTCCTCCTTTCGTTCAACATGGGGTGTCTAGTTTGGTAGATAATGAAAACCCTGTGCAAGCAACATCTCTGTGGGCTCTGAATACAGATGGTATTATTGAGGCATCTACTCATAAAGAAGAAGAGAGAACAAAAGAGCAACACACAAAATCTCTTGCAAATTGAAAGATAGTTATGAAGATGAAAGGATCAGAGAAGACAGCAAGCACAAGGTTTTCTATAAGGAAAATAAGCATGTTGATACTTCTCTTGGTTTTCATATTGGTACTACTTTTAAAAATAGGTCAATTGGTGGCAAAGTGTTCGCTAAAAATCATTCATTGTCAATGAGTGTCGCTACATCAAATGGCTCTAGTAGTAAAAATAATTTGAATCTATCTGTTGTTCTATCATAAGGAAAATTCCTCTAAGGTTGTTGCTCCTACCATTACAATTGACAAGAAGGTATGAAAATTTGATTGTAATCTGACAGGATTCCACAATATTGATGCGATTATGACTGTCAATATTTTTTGCAATAATGGTGAACTTGGATCAAAGGGTGGAAGCGTAGACTTGGGTAAAAGACTTATGAGATTTGATAAGGATGCTTTTGTTAAAGAATCTGAATATTTAAATCTAGCAAGGCCTTTAAATATTGCACCTACAATAATCGAGATGATGCAGAAATGGATTCAGGAAATTTGTATGTAGACTTGGGTAAAAGACTTATGACATTTGATAAGGATGCTTTTGTTAAAGAATCTGAATATTTAAATCTAGCGAGGCCTTTAACTAATGCACCTATAATAATCGAGATGATGCTGAAATGGATTCAGGAAATTTGTATGGGAAGCATGTAGACAATTTCAAATCATCATTTGCTGATGAGAACCAATTTTGTACCTTATAGACTTCTACTTACTAGGATATATGTTTAGTACTCAATATCTAAAGGAAGCACAAGTTACAGATCCTTTGGAGTTGGGAACAACTTCTGCAACTGAGGCTTCTACTCCCAAATATGGGCTAGTACGAAATGTGATTAAACTGTTGGATAATATTCCAAAGTTCATACAGATAATTGATTTTCTTTAAGGGGATCCATCGTGTAATGAATAGAATAAAATCATTATGTTGGCATTCCTTTCAACCAAGCTTCTTGAAGGAAAACCAATGTTTGGGAATCTGTCAAATACTCTACAAAACAGGATGAGCTATCGCAATTTTGAAAAGACAATTCCAGCTAGACCTACTAAACAAAAGCATTCTCTGCAATTCACGAAAAAAAAGCTTGGCACCTCAAGGAAAATGGATTTTTGAGAACATGCTCTAGAGTTGAAGATGTGAGGCAAGAAAAGGCTTCCACTGTTATTCAATCTCATTACAGGGGTCTGACTGCAAGGAGGTAGTTTCAGAAAAGTAAAGCAACCATCTAAGGAATTTGTCCTTGACTAGTGTGTTGAATTTTCTAAGTCTACCAGTTAGAAACCCTCCATGCACTTTATCTGATTTATTCCTACCTACTTGTTACGTTACTTAACAAGTTATTTACAATGTAAATACTGAAAATAAACACCAGTGCATGCTCAACATATTACAAATCAACAACTGAAGGAAACAGAAACAATCACACCAAATGACACCGTTATTTTTGGACCAATGTCCTCGAAAAAACCCAATGTGGGAAAACTGGTGCAGCTATCTGAGGGTTTTCTTATTAAGCAATATCAGAGTACAATTTGGGTGCCAAATCCGGCTTACCCAACAGAGAATTTCCTTGGCAGTAATACGTCTTAGTTTGAGACAAATGTCCCGACTAAAACCCTGGATAAACCTTCTGGCAGCTCCTCAGCTCCAATCTGCCCCAGAAACCCCAGCGTCTGCCTTTCTGCACTGTATCAGCCTCTCTCTACCCAGTGTTGGCCCTACGTCACCCTGAATGGGTCTGCGTCAGCGTCAGGAAGCCCTGAGTTAGCCTTTTGTCCCTCTGCCTCAGCGACGTTGGCCTCTCTACATTGCGCAACTCCCGGCTGCCTCTGCGTGGCCCTGCGTGGTCTGCGTCAGCGTCAGGAAGCCCTGCGTTAGCCTTCTGGCCCTCTGCGTCAGCAACGTTGGCCTCTCTGAAGCATTGGGCAACTCCCGGCTGCCTCTGCATGGCCCTGCGTGAATCTTAGCTGCTACTGCGTCACTCTCTAGCTCCTACGTTGCTCTCTCAGCGCTATCTCTGCCTCTCTGGCTCTCTGTACTCAATGCCCCTCAATTGCAACTTCGATCACTGATTCTATCTCTCTTAGCAAACCCTGCTCTAGAGAATAGAATGACTAATCATCTAATGTGTTCTCCAAGTGACCCTCAAGCCTCCTCTTATACTTTTCTCGTTGACATATCAACGGTCGAGATTAAGTCCCTAATCAACGGCTAAGATTACATCTGGCTTGATCCATGTCTTTTGGACCATTCTAACACAGTTTCATATTAATTCACATTAATATTTTAATTTCCCTAAGTTTAGACTTAGGGACTCCATTAAATATATTAATTATTTTAATATCTCCTGAACTGTTTAGAATCTGTCCAAACCCTTTCTGGGTATTGGAGATCTCATGTGCCCCAACCTCTCCACCAAATTTCATGGCTAGAGCACATCTGATGCTACCCCAAATCAACAGTCCCTCTTAGCGAGGAGTGTGCTCTAGTAATACTCCTCACTGAGTATCACCTTGATCATTCGGCATCGGTCCCTGTGCTGATGCTAGGCCTATTGCCCATCATCCTCTACACTGCTACATCCTATACTACTACCCATGGCTCTACCACTGCCACTGTTGCATCTGTACAACAGCTCCCTCTGCATCCGTGTTGTTGTTGGTCCTTTCTCCCAACACTGCATCCGCACTGCAACTCCTCTCATCATCCTGCATCGTGCTGCCCACTGTTGCACTGCAACTCAGTTACTGAGAAGTAAGTAACTGATCTCCCAACTCTGACCTCTTTGTTGGGCTAGAGACCCTCTTGATGATGAAGCTCCCTCTTCCACTGATAAGTGCTCCCTCTCTAACCTCTGCACTGTTGCAACAACTCCCTGCATCTCGCACCATTGCACACCTCTTTGTGTCATCCTACACTGGTGCAACACTCTCGTGCCTCTCGCACTGTTGCAGCCTGCTAGCCTTGCATTGTCTCGAGACTCCAGCACTATAGCTCTCTCTGTCGCTCCATCTGCATCCATCTCTACCCAAATCATCCAGTCCTGCTACTCCTCTTCGGGGCTCCTGTAACAAGGTCTAATCCAATAGGTTGGGTACCTCGAGGATCCTACCCCTCATCGCCTATAGTCCGCCTGACTACAACTTGATGTCTCCGCACTTCCGCTCAAGTGGTGTGTGTGCAGTCATGGCACAGTCAATACTTCCTTCTCTGCCCTTGCTGGCATTGCCTTAGTCTCGAAAGACTTTCCCTTACTCTTCTTCCTTGGACATTGGGTCACATAATGACCCAGCTCCCCACAGTGGAAGCACTTGATCTTGGAGCGATCCTTCTTCTTCCACTTTTCCTGCTTTCCCTCAGATGCTAGGGCAACATCTTCCTCGTCCTGCTTGACTTTGATCCCCTTACTGCTGCTTCCCGCCTTTGACTGTTGTCTGATCTCTTCTTGGCGAAGAGTCGCCCACATCTCATCCCAAGTTGGAAGTGTCCCTCTGCCCAGTGTACTCTGGACAAATACCTCCTAGTCTTCTAAGACAACATTCAGACTTGTCCTCACCATCAATTCCTAATCCGGCGTGGCTTCTATAGCAGTCAACTAATCTTGGATCTCATTCAGTCCTCTGAGGAAGGTGTCAATCGGTTCCCGCTTCTTCATCTGATATGACCTCAGCTGATTTTCTAGTAACATTCTTCTTTGCACAGAAGTATGCTAGTACAATTTCTTGAGGGCCTCCCGCATCTCATATGTCGCTTCCTTCCCGGCAACGTGTGGTACTACATGGTCCTTGACCCCTTCAAGGATGATGCTCTTGGCCCTCACCATTGCCTCCTTGTACTGGTAATTACCATTTGGGTCGACTGGGATAGCTATAATCTTCAAGGCGAAGTTCTTGACATGATTTTTGTCAATTACAGATAAGGTGAGAGCTCTTAAGCTCTGCGCAATCCCAGCACTAGCAACCTGGCCTCCTCAACCAACTGCGTCAGCCCTCCTAAGTTCTGCATGAGGCTCCCTTTGCCTTCCTTAGCCTCTACGCTACCTCTTCCTAGCTCGCCCTTGATGACGCAAACACTACGCCACCCTTCCCTTGTTGCTGCTCTGCTAGAAACAACTTTTGTCACCTCGAGGCAGTTGTTTTCTGCTGCTATTGCTCCACTCAGCTGATGTCCTCAATTCCCCTGTGATCTACAATCACGCTCTGATACCATGTTGAAGTTTCTAAGTCTACTAGTTAGAAACCCTCCATGCACTTTATCTGATTTATTCCTACCTACTTATTCTCTTACTTAACAAGTTATTTACAATGTAAATACTGAAAATAAACACTAGTGCATGCTCAACATATTACAGATCAACAACTGAAGGAAACAGAAACAATCACACCAAATGACACAGTTATTTTTGGACCAATGTCCCCGGAAAAACCCAATGTGGGAAAACCGGTGCAGCTATCTGAGGGTTTTCTTAATAAGCAATATCAGAGTACAATCTGGGTGCCAAATCTGGCTTGCCCAACTGAGAATTTCCTTGGCAGTAACACCTCTCAGTCTGAGACAAATGTCCCAGCTGAAACCCCAGATAAACCTTCTGGCAGCTCCTCAGCGCCAATCTGCCCCAGAAACCCCAGCGTCTGCCTTTCTGGCATGTGTCAGCCTCTCTCTACTAAGCGTTGGCCCTGCGTCAGCCTCAAGAGGCCCTTTGTGTCAGCAACGCTAGCCTCTCTGAAGCATTGCACAGCTCCCAGTTGCCTCTGTGTGGGCCTGCATGAATCCTGGCTACTACTGTGTCACTCTCTCTGGCTCCTACACTGCTCTCCTGGCACTATCTCTGCCTCTCTGTCTCTTTGCACTCAATGCCCCTCAGTTGCAACTCCGAACACTAATTCTATCTCTCTTAGCAAACCCCGCTCTAGAGAATAGAATGACTGATCATCTAGTGTGTTCTCCAAGTGACCCTCAAGCCTCCTCTTATACTTTTCTAGTTGGCATATCAACGGTCGAGATTAAGTCCCTAATCGACGACTAAGATTACATCTGCCTTGATCCATGTCTTTTGGACCATTCTAACACAATTTCATATTAATTCACATTAATATTTTAATTTCCCTAAGTTTAGACTTAGGTACTCAATTAAAAATATTAAATATTTTAATATCTCCTCAACTGTTTAGAATCTTTCTAGATCCTTTCTCATGTTCCCCAACCTCTCCACCAAATTTCGTGGCTAGAGCACATCCGATGCTACCGCAAATCAACATAGTGATCCTTGGTTAATCTTCTTGTAGTGAATTCGGCCTGAGGATAATCATCAATTCTTTTGTCCAGAATTCGCAAGGCATTACTGGTTGTGGAGTGTTTAGTCTATGAATTTGTACACACGATACAAGTCATTGTTAAATAGGACATAAGTTCTCATTGGTTACATTCTATTGGATTTGGAACCTTGTTGATGGGCTGAACCACAAATATTGTTGGATGAACTATTGTATTAAATGTGGTTAAATGAGCAATGATATTATTGTGGTTCTCATCATATTGTATTATTAAAAAGATTGTTTGTGTCATTACTAGATGGAAAAAAAAATATTTATTGAGAAACCCTAGGGGAAAAATCTTCCTAGAATTTTACACTTGCTTTTTGCCTCTACACTCTCCAAAAACATCTGTAACTCTCACACAAAAATATTTCTATAGTTTCATCAATGCTCCTCCAACTCTACCTATATTTACATTGCATTCATTATATAAATAAATCCAAAATAGTATAATATGCATTACATTATACCTTTGCCATGCTACTTCACATCATAGAAAGATATTTAGTAGTTTCACCGGTGGTCCTCCACATTTCTTGATCTATAATGCATCTAAATTTCAACAAATGCACATGATATAATAATGTATCTAGAAATGAATTAAATTAAAATAGACATCAAAACCACATAATTTAGTAACAAGCAAGTTCTCTCATACATACTTCTTTCACCTTTGTCCATAAACAAGTAAATTTCCCCATACATATTCTCAATCTTGGCCTATAAACAACTAAATTTGCCCATACATACCTCATTTGTCTTTGTCCACTACACTTGTGGCCTCCTACACATCTGCAAGGATCTCACACAAAAATAATTATGTAGTTTTATCAATGTTCCGCCACCTTCCTTTGCCTACATTTCCATAGCATTCATTATATAAATAAATCCCAAATAATATAATATGCAATCAATTATACATTTGTTATGGTGCCTCACAGCACACGAATATATTCGATAGTTTCAGCAGTGGTCCTTCACCTTTCTAGATCTGTATTGCACAAAATGTCAACAAACATACATGATATAAAGATGAAGCAACAAATGAGTTCAATCAAAATGGGAATCAAACCATATAATTTAGTAACAAACAAGTTCGTTCTCCCATACATACCTCTTTTGCCTTTCCCTTCACCTTTCCCCATAAACAACTAAATTCCTCCATACATACCTCATTCGTGTTCGCCCACTATGCTTGTAGACTTCGCATCAACCCTAAACCCACACAATGGTTTGTTGAGGTATTCCTTAATTTCCCCACCCATTGAATCCAGAAAAGAAAAAAAATAAATAAATAAATAAAACAACAAAGAAAATAAAGTAAGCTCAAAAACACAAAAGGAAAAAAATACCAAACCATAAGTTAGCATGGCCATGCTCACAAATACAAAGATATAAGAACTACAACATTAAAAAAAACAATAGAAACAACAATGACCAACAATAGAAAAATACAACAAAAATAACAAAGTAAAAAATAAAAACTCAAATAGGAGATAGACTTTGCACCAATTGCAAAAAGCATCCATGGCCAACCAAAGGGGACCCTGCACACCAAAAAATAAATAAGTATTAAATAGAGGCTAGAAAATATTTTGAAAAATATTAAATATACATGAAATATTATGAGAAATATGAAACAAATATCAAAATATCTTATGAGAAACTGAAATGCAAACTAGAAATCTTATTGGTAATCTTATGCACTAGAAAGTACATCTTATGTAAAGACCAAAGATCATAAATCCTAAATAAGGAGGGAAAAAACTATAATATTTGCAACAATAAAGATTACATAACATATTAAACATGAATTTCGCACCAAAAAAAAACTAACCTCCACCTTTGTTTCTACACTCTACTATAATGTCTCTCTCATGAAAATATTTAAGTAGTTTCACCAATGATCCCCGCATTCCTTTACCTACATTGCATTACATTCAATATTAAACAAATCATTGGCTCAAATTTAAATAAAAATACATAAGGGACCATACATATGCCACAACATTCACCTTTACCCACTACACCTATGGAATCATGGACCATTAGGACTTGCATTCATGTCCCACCCATTAAACCCAATCAAACCATAAAATATTCAATAAAAGGAATAAAAAAACTTACTAGAAAACTTTTAAAAGTCTAATGAGAAATATTGAATATATACTAAACCATACCACGAATGATCTTAAACAAAGGCCAAAAAATATTATGTATAATTAAGTACAATTTATTCAAATATCAAAATCGCAAACCCTAAATAGCTAAGAGAGAAGAACCTTCTATTTGAAATGAAGACAATTTCATACCAAAGCATACAAGTTTTACACACAAAAAAGGAACTCACATTAGCCTATACGAGTTTTACACCAAAAAGGAACTCACATTAGCCCACATCTCTCACACAGATATTTCAAGAGTTTTATTAATAGTCCTCCACCTTCAATTACCTACACTATATTGCATATATATGTAAGCAAATTAGCATGGTCATGCTCACAAATGGAAAAAAAATAGCATCAATAGCAATTGAAAAACAAAACAACAAAAGCAATAGTCAAACAACAAAAACAAAAAAGGAAACAATCATAAAGAAATGGTAGACACAGACTACTTTGCAACCTCAAAAAGCATCCATGCCCAACAAAAGTTACCCTACATAGCAAAAAATAAAGTATAAAAAGAGGCTAGAAATCTTATGAGAAACATTAAATACATGAGTAGTCAGTTCAATTTCTAAAGCGGGGTTAGCTGAGAAATTAAACCAGTGGTCTAATGAGCAGTCAGGAGGCAGCAAATACGGAGCAGAGAGGCGGGATCAGCCACTGAAGATCAGTGCTGAGGCAAGAAAGGCGGATGCAGAGGCAGCAAAAGACTGCGCAGTCACTAGCTGGGCCTGCGTGGGTGACACAGAGAGGCCCAGGGTTGAAGAAGTGAAGTAGGGGTTGACACAGGGTTGGAGAGCCACGCAGAGGTCAGCCGGGCTAACGCTGGGATTGGGAGAAGTGCTAGAGAATTATTTCTCTCTGTGGGTAAGCCAGTTTGGCACCCTGTTGTACTGAAGAATTGCTGAATAATAAAAACCTCCCTTGCTACACTGATTTTCCCGCATTGGGTTTTTCCGAGCACTGTTGTCCAAAATAATTGTGTCAATGTGTTGATTCTTGTGCATATGTTTGTTTCTGTATTGCGGTGTGATATCTGCAGCAGTATTTATTTTAATGTTTATTGAAGTAATTTCATGAATAATTTATTGTGGAATAAGTAGGAAAAGTAAATCAGATGTTGTAGTGATAGAATTTTCACATGGTATCAGAGCAAGTAATCAGAGTCAGGAAGGGAAAATCAGTTATGGGTCGAGACCACGATGCAAAGGCATCCACGCCAGAGGACACAGATTTTCAGAAAATTGCACAAGAGAAAGAGATTTCGATTTCTCTGTGTTAGCTTCCAGGCTGGAAGAAGTGGCATGTATGACTAGTGCTGCATCATCAGAAGTATGGTATATAGACAGTGGAGCCTCGTGGCATATGACGAGAATCAAGAAGTGTTTCTCAGAATATCGTGAAGAGAAGATGAACTTTCAGATCACCATGGGGAACAAGGCAAGGTGTACTCCAGTAGGGAAGGGTACCATAGTCTTTCAGACAGAATCAGGAGAACGGTTTCGTGCTACAAATGTGCTGCATGTACCAAGATTGGGGATGAACTTACTTTCCGTATCGCAACTACAAGGCAAGGGCTATGACGTCTACATCATCAAGGAGAAGGTATATGTCAAACACCCGAGTTGGAAAAGGAAAGTGCAGATCGGGATCAAAAGTAATCGGTTGTATAGATTACAACTAGAATCACCAATGGCACTAATAGGCAGTCATGGGGACAAGGACTTGAACGAACTATGGCACAGAAGAATGGGTCACTTGCACCATGGAGCTCTGAGAATTCTCAGGAGCACTGTAACAGGAGTTCCGCATCTGAGTACAGAACGAGATGATGTATGCAAGGGATGTGTTCTAAGAAAGTATGCCAAGGCAGCATTTCCTAGGAGCAAACACAGGGCCAAGAGTGTACTAGGATTGATACATTCAGATATCTGCAGACCTATGTCCATCAAAGCTCTCAGTGGTACCGATTATTTCCTTACCTTCATTGATGACCACTCAAGGAAAACTTGGATTTATTTTCTGAAAACCAAGGATGAGGTTTTTGTTGATTCAAGGAATTCAAGGAGTTCAAGGCTCTGGTGAAGAATCTGACTAGGAAGAAAATCAATTTTTTGTGCTCAGATAATGGTGGAGAATATGTCGATAAAGACTTCACTAATTTTTGCGCTAAGGAGGGCATCAGAAGAGAGTGGACAATTCCCTACAATCCGAAGCAGAACGGGGTAGCAGAAAGAAAGAACAGGAATATTATAGAAGCAGCTAGGGCCATCATGTATGATCAAGATATGCCAAAATTCCTGTGGGCGGAAGCATGCAACACAACAGTCTATGTTCAGAACAGGACTCCTCATCGGGCATTGGGCAAGATTACTCCAGAGAAAGTCTTCACATGGAAGACACCTGAAGTCAGTCATTTCAGGATATTGGGAGTTTAGCATATTGCCGCATACCTGAAGAAAAGAGGAAGAAGCTGGATTAAACTGCCGAAAAGGGATATCTGATGGGATATAGCGAGAACGCTAAGGCATACAGAATCTATCTTCCAGGGACCAAGAAGGTAGTAGTACGACGAGACGTAAAGTTCATGGAGGACAGGGCTTTCAGAAGATCTCGCAAGATGCCTTCCGAGGAGCAGTCGAAAGAGGAGTCGTTGGTTAAGCCTCTTCAACCAACAGAAGTAAAGAATTCTTGCTGAGGACAGGAAGAATCTCAGGATGAGGAGGAGCGAACAAAAGCACCTGCTAGCAGAGGAAGAACTAGCAGGGAACTTCGTCAGATTCTGCGAGATGCAGAGGACTTCATCGATGCCCCAAGAAACAATAAGAGGGAGCGAAAACAGCCAGATAGATATCAAGTATTAGTAGCTCAAGATGGAGAGCCTGCTAGTTTCAAGGAGGCCGCTCAACATCAGGTTTGGCTTGAAGCGATGGTGGAGGAATACAACTCCATAATGGTAAACGATGTCTGGGAGATGGTGCCAAGGCCTCAAGACAGATCAACGGTAGGTTCAAGATGGATCTACAAGATCAAATACACTGCAGACGGCAGTGTTGAGAAATACAAGGCCATGTTTGTGGCTAAGGGGTATGCTCAAAAAGAAGGGATTGACTATAAGGATACCTTCGCCCCAGTAGCCAAGTATACATCTATTAGAACCGTGATATCTCTTGCAGCCTAGATGGGATGGGAGATCCATCAAATGGATGTCAAAACAGCATTTCTAAATGAGGTAATAGAAGAGGAGGTATACATTGACCAACCAGAGGGCTTTGAAACTCATGAGAAGAAGTCTCATGTATGCAGATTGAAGAAAGACTTGTATGGGTTGAAACATGCACCAAGAGCATGGTATGGTCGAATAGATGGCTACTTGCAGAAGATGGGATTTGTCAAGAGTGACGCGGATCTGAATCTCTACTATCTGGTTGTAGAGAACGAGTCGCTAATTTTAGTATTGTATATGGATGATCTCTTTCTGACAGGATCATCCAAACTCATTGGGGACTGCAAGAAGAATCTAGCCACAAAATTCGATATGAAGGATTTGGGACAAAATGCACTACTTCCTAGGGTTGGAAGTTTGGCAACAGAAGGGAGAAATCTTCCTTAGGCAAGGGAGGTATGCTACGGAAATCCTAAAAAGATTCGGGATGGAAGACTGTAGACCTATGGCTACGCCAATGATCACCAACTGGAAGAAGATCGATGCATCAGAAGACAAGGTTGTCGATCCCACCCTATACAACAACTCATAAGGTCCCTGATGTATTTGGTCAATACCAGGCCAAACATTTGCTATGCTGTCAACTCCCTCAATCAGTTCATGGTGGAACCAAAGAGGGCGCATCGGGCAGCATCCAAACATGTTCTCAGATACTTCAAGGAATAGTCGATTATGGACTCTTGCACACCAGGAGTACGGATATCAAATTGAGTGGATTTACTGATGCAAATTGGGCAAGAAGTTCAGTGGATCGAAAAAGTACCTCTAGGTATTGTTTCAACATTGGATCGGGAATGACCTCCTAGTGCAGTAGGAAACAAAAGTTCGTGGCTCTGAGTTCATCTAAGGCAGAATATATGGCGGCAAGCACACCTTCGTGTGAGGCCATATGGCTTAGAAAATTGCTTATGAACCTATTCAGAAGGAATATGGAGGCGACCAGGATTATGAGCGATAATCAAAGTTGCATCAAGCTCTCTGAGAATCTAGTGTTTCATAATAGGTCGAAGCATATTGATATCCGATGTCACTTTGTCAGGGACTGTGTCCAACAAGGAGTTATACAGTTGAGCTACACTCCTACAGGAGAACAGGTAGTGGACATCCTCACCAAGGCCCTTGGAAGGACTAAGTTTGACTACTTCAAGGAAAAGATGGGGATGGTAAAGAACCCGTTTCAGTAGCAGTAATGGGAGTAATAACAACAAGGATGCAAAGGGAGTTGCAGTGTGAATGCAGTGTTGGGAGAAAGGACCAGCAACAGCACAAATGCAGAGGGAGTTGCAGTACGGATGCAGCAGTGGCAGAGGCAGGGCCATGGGTAGCAGTACAGGATGCAGCATTGTAGAGGATGTTGGGCAACAAACCTAGCATCAGCACAGGGACCGATATCGGATGATTAGAGTGATGCTCAGTGAGGAGTATTACTAGAGCATAGTCCTTACTAAGTGGGAGTGTTGATTTCGGGTAGCATCAAATATGCTCTAGCGACAAAAATTGGTGGAGAGGCTAAGGCACATGAGATCTCCAATACCCAGAAAGGGTTTGGGCAGATTCTAAATAGTTTGGGAGATATTAAAATAATTAATATTTTTAATGGAGTCACTAAGTCTAAACTTAGGGAAAATAAAATATTAATGTGAATTAATATAAAATTGTCTTAGAATGGTCCAAAATTCATGGATGAAGCCAGATCTAATCTTATTCGTTGATTAGGGACTTAATCTCCGTCCTTGATGTGTCAACGAGAAAAGTATAAGAGGAGGCTTGAGGATCACTTGGAGAACACACTGAGGGAGACCAGTCAGTGCAATTTCTGGAGCGGGGTTAGCTGAGAAATTGAACCAATGGTCTGGTGAGCAGTCAGGAGGCAACAAGTACGGAGAAAAGAGGCGGGATCAACCACTGAAAATTAGCGCTGAGGCAGGAGAGGCAGACGCAGAGGCAGCAGAACATTGTGCAATCACTAGTTGGGCCTGCGTGGGTGACGCAGAGAGGCCCAGGGCTGACGCAGAGGGTTGGAGAGCCACACAGAGGTCAATCAGGCTGACGTTGGGATTGGGAGAAGTGTTGGAGAATTATTTCTCTCTGTGGGTAAGCCAATTTGGCACCCTGTTGTACTGAAGAATTGTTGATTAATAAAAACCTCCCTTGCTGCATCGGTTTTCCCGCATTGGGTTTTTCCGAGGACTGTTGTCCAAAATAACTATGTCAATGTGTTGATTCTTGTGCATATGTTTTTTTCTGTATGACGGTGTGATATCTACAACAGTATTTATTTTAATTTTTATTGAAGTAATTTCATGAATAACTTATTGTGGAATAAGTAGGAAAAGTAAATCAGTGGCTACAGTGATAGAATTTTTACACTAATGAATTCTAATCAATTTTTCTTATGCCACATATATCATTGAGCAATTATACACAGAAAATCTCAATAGTGATGTTGTGAAAATAGTAAGACCAAAAAGACACGACCATGCACAATGGAGACAACAAATTTACCCTGGGAAAACCCAAAGTTGGAAAAAGCTAACAACTTTTCTTCTTAGGGAAAATTGTTCTTCAACAATATTTACAATTCCAAGAATATTTTAGAAATTTGTGCCAAAATCCAAGTCCAAGATACCAGTCAAACCTGGTAAAAATTCCAACTTAGTCAATACTGGTCAAACCTCCAAAACAATCAATTTTGGTCAAATTTCAGCTTGGTCAACTTATCTCCTGTGGTCAAATTTAAACCTGTGGTTGACCCCTGCGATCAACTCAGACCTATGGTTAACTTTTGTGGTCAAACCCGCAATCGACCCCATGATCAAACAAATCTTCTCTTTGGTCAAACTCAACATGTTTCAACGATCAAAGTCAACTTGCTTTTGCGGTCAAAGTTAGCCTTATTCTCGGTCAAACACACCCAAATTCTCAATCAAACAAAGCAGGTCAAAACTCAATCAAATGGCAGCTTCTATAACTTGGTCAAACTTCAAATCTTCCTCTTGACTTCGCACGTGTGGATAAGAATAGAAGAGAGGATGATGATAATCCCAATTGGTCTAAATGAGGAAATCAACTTGTGTACTTATACTTGCCTAATGGGTGACTTTTGACTAAGGGTCACACCCTTTCATGGTGGGGCCAACTTGACAGTTTGGGGCTTACATGAAGCCCAAAAATTAAATTTTTATTTTAATTTCCATACCAAGAATACCTCCCGATACTACACAAAAATCAACAAGATGTCCCAATTTTTTGGAGGGCTCCACGGGTTAGTTCAATGGGCTATCGGGAGGTATTCAATGGGCACATCCTTCAAAAGGCCTAGTTAGGGCATAATGTGACCTAGGGTTAGTCAATAGATAAGGTTAACAACACTATCTAGGATCACAAGGCCAAGAAAAGGCTTGCAATAAGTGTATAGTCTCGATTCATGGCACAAAAGCCTTCAATAAGCCTCAAGTTAAAGCTTAGGGAAAACTAGGGTTTTTCTAGGGAACATTTTACCTAGGGAAAAGGACGTTAGCCCTAAAATGAATAAATTAGCCACTGGAAAAGGTTGATTTTGAGGCAAATACCCTACGACAAAGTGTTGAATCCCTCCACAAGGCAACATGGTCAACCGTAGTTGAAATTGATGCCCTAACCCTAGCTAGTAGCTTTCCGAGGCCTAAATCTAAGTTAGAAGAAGAAAAGTAGATTTGAATGTGAGTTTTCAAGGTGAACAACGATGTGACCAAGGCTAGTGCCTTGACCTTGGGTGATGGAGTCTATGTAATAATTAAATTAGTAGAAAACAACTAAACCCTAGCAAATAGTAAGGGAAATATAAAACCCTAGGTTTCAAACCCTAGCTATCATTTTTGTGAGGGAGAAAAGTCAATGAGGAGAGCTGGCTAAAATATTCATCCATCAGATTGTCATAATTCTATAAGTGGGTAATGAGTGCAATACCATTACGAATATTTCATAGAATGATTTTCAACTATAAATAGTACATAAAAACCTTAGATAATTAACCATTCCATACAATAGCCACAAAATACAAAGATTTATCAAATACAAGGCATACTTACGAGATAGAATGCACGAATTAATCCTTTATTGCTTCAAAATGACATCTCCAAAGCCAAAGAATAGCTTCGTAAGGAAAAATCCTCAATAGATCACATACCCATAAAATACAAGATACAATTCAGCTTGGCCGAGTTCTTTAAGAGAGTCGAATTAGATCACAAGTGATGATGAAATGAATTGAGTTTAACCTCTATCTATATGAGGTTTAGCTCTCTTATTTTAGACTAATGAAGCTCCTAAAATCAGGTTTGACAACAAATGACCTTGGGTTACAAGCCAACCCATTAGCTAACAACAAAACAAGCCAAATTAGACCATACATGTTAGTCGTAGCTTCTTAAATTGTTGACGTCATGCCTAATTAGGGCCTAGAATTCCATGCCAAAGTGTGATGAGGTGTCCAAATGTTTGTAGATGCTTGTATAATTCAAAATTTGAAGGTTGGCCCTTAAATCCACCTCAATACGTCCCATGGGGTCCCAATTGCCAGTTTGGGTGCCATTAAGTGGTCTCCATGGATCACTAATTATCAAATAAGACCTCCTCCTCTCTAGCATTAGGGCTTCATCTGGTGCAACAATCCCTCCCTAGTCTCTCAAAGGGAGACCATCCTTGTTTGGGCTCTGAATGAGCTCCTACCCATTAGGTTGTGTCAAGGCCAACTTGGGGGCATATTGGGTCATCATGAAAAATCCTCAATACTAGGTCAAATTTGACCAATGTCCCAGGTCTTAAGAAGTGGCGTGTATGACTAGTGCTACATCATCAGAAGTATGGTATATAGAGAGTGGAGCCTCGTGGCATATGATGAGAATCAAGAAGTGTTTCTCAGAATATCGAGAAGAGAAGATGAACTTTCAGATCACCATGGGGAACAAGGCAAGGTGTACTCCAGTAGGGAAGGGTACCATAGTCTTTCAGACAGAATTGGGAGAACGGTTTCGTGCTACAAATGTGCTGCATGTACCAAGATTGGGGATGAACTTACTTTCCGTATCGCAACTACAAGGCAAGGGCTATGACGTCTACTTCATCAAGGAGAAGGTATATGTCAAACACCCAAGTTGGAAAAGGAAAGTGCAGATCGGGATCAAAAGTAATCGGTTGTATAGATAACAACTAGAATCACCAATGGCACTAATAGGCAGTCATGGGGACAAGGACTTCAACGAACTATGGCACAGAAGAATGGGTCACTTGCACCATGGAGCTCTGAGAATTCTCAGGAGCACTGTAACAGGAGTTCCGCATCTGAGTACAGAACGAGATGATGTATGCAAGGGATGTGTTCTAAGAAAGTATGCCAAGGCAGCATTTCCTAGGAGCAAACGCAGGGCCAAGAGTCTACTAGGATTGATACATTCAGATATCTGCAGACCTATGTCTGTCAAATCTCTCAGTGGTACCGATTATTTCCTTACCTTCATTGATGACCACTCAAGGAAAACTTGGATTTATTTTCTGAAAACCAAGGATGAGGTTTTTGTTGATTCAAGGAATTCAAGGAATTCAAGGCTCTGGTGAAGAATCTGTCTAGGAAGAAAATAAAAGTTTTGTGCTCAGATAATGGTGGAGAATATGTCGATAAAGACTTCACTAATTTTTGCGCTAAGGAGGGCATCAGAAGAGAGTGGACAATTCCCTACAATTCGAAGCAGAATGGGGTAGCAGAAAGAAAGAACAGGAATATTATAGAAGCAGCTAGGGCCATCATGTATGATCAAGATATGCCAAAATTCCTGTGGGCGGAAGCATGCAACACAACAGTCTATGTTCAGAACAGGACTCCTCATCGAGCATTGGGCAAGATTACTCCAGAGAAAGTCTTCATAGGGAAGACACCTGAAGTCAGTCATTTCAGGATATTGGGAGTTTAGCATATTGCCGCATACCTGAAGAAAAGAGGAAGAAGCTGGATTAAACTGCCGAAAAGGGATATCTGATGGGATATAGCGAGAACGCTAAGGCATACAGAATCTATCTTTCAGGGACCAAGAAGGTAGTAGTACGACGAGACGTAAAGTTCATGGAGGACAGGGCTTTCCGAAGATCTCGCAAGATGCCTTCCGAGGAGCAGTCGAAAGAGGAGTCGTTGGTTAAGCCTCTTAAACCAACAGAAGTAAAGAATTCTTGCTGAGGACAGGAAGAATCTCAGGATGAGGAGGAGCGAACAAAAGCACCTGCTAGCAGAGGAAGAACTAGCAAGGAACTTCGTCAGATTCTGCGAGATGCAGAGGACTTCATCGATGCCCGTAGAAACAATAAGAGGGAGCGAAAACAGCCAGATAGATGTCAAGCATTAGTAGCTCAAGATGGAGAGCCTGCCAGTTTCAAGGAGGCCGCTCAACATCAGGTTTGGCTTGATGCGATGGTCGAGGAATACAACTCCATAATGGTAAACGATGTCTGGGAGGTGGTGCCAAGGCCTCAAGACAGATCAACGATAGGTTCAAGATGGATCTACAAGATCAAATACACTGCAGACGGCTGTGTTGAGAAATACAAGGCCAGGTTTGTGGCTAAGGGGTATGCTCAAAAACAAGGGATTAACTATGAGGATACCTTCGCCCCAGTAGCCAAGTATACATCTATTAGGACCGTGATATCTCTTGCAGTCCAGATGGGATGGGAGATCCATCAAATGGATGTCAAAACAACATTTCTAAATGAGGTAATAGAAGAGGAGGTATACATTGACCAACCAGAGGGCTTTGAAACTCATGAGAAGAAGTCTCATGTATGCAGATTGAAGAAAGACTTGTATGGGATGAAACATGCACCAAGAGCATGGTATGGTCGAATAGATGGCTACTTGCAGAAGATGGGGTTTGTCAAGAGTGACGCGGATTTGTATCTCTACTATCTGGTTGTAGAGAACGAGTCGCTAATCTTAGTATTGTATATGGATGATCTCTTTCTGACAGGATCATCCAGACTCATTGGGGACTGCAAGAAGAATCTAGCCACAAAATTCGATATGAAGGATTTGGGACAAATGCACTACTTCCTAGGGTTGGAAGTTTGGCAGTAGAAGGGAGAAATCTTCCTTAGGAAAGGGAGGTACGGAAATCCTAAAAAGATTCGGGATGGAAGACTGTAGACCTATGGCTACGCCAATGATCACCAACTGGAAGAAGATCGATGCATCAGAAGACAAGGTTGTCGATCCCACCCTATACAAGCAACTCATAGGGCCAAACATTTGCTATGTTGTCAACTCCCTCAATCAGTTCATGGTGGAACCGAACAGGGCGCATCGGGCAGCATCCAAACATGTTCTCAGATACTTCAAGGAATAGTCGATTATGGACTCTTGCACACCAGGAGTACGGATATCAAATTGAGTGGATTTACTGATGCAAATTGGGCAAGAAGTTCAGTGGATCGAAAAAGTACCTCTAGGTATTGTTTCAACATTGGATCGGGAATGACCTCCTAGTGCAGTAGGAAACAAAAGTTCGTGGCTCTGAGTTCATCTAAGGCAGAATATATGGCGGCAAGCACACCTTCGTGTGAGGCCATATGGCTTAGAAAATTGCTTATGAACCTATTCAGAAGGAATATGGAGGCGACCAGGATTATGAGCGATAATCAAAGTTGCATCAAGCTCTCTGAGAATCTAGTGTTTCATAATAGGTCGAAGCATATTGATATCCGATGTCACTTTGTCAGGGACTGTGTCCAACAAGGAGTTATACAGTTGAGCTACACTCCTACAGGAGAACAGGTAGTGGACATCCTCACCAAGGCCCTTGGAAGGACTAAGTTTGACTACTTCAAGGAAAAGATGGGGATGGTAAAGAACCCGTTTCAGTAGCAGTAATGGGAGTAATAACAACAAGGATGCAAAGGGAGTTGCAGTGTGAATGCAGTGTTGGGAGAAAGGACCAGCAACAGCACAAATGCAGAGGGAGTTGCAGTACGGATGCAGCAGTGGCAGAGGCAGGGCCATGGGTAGCAGTACAGGATGCAGCATTGTAGAGGATGTTGGGCAACAAACCTAGCATCAGCACAGGGACCGATATCGGATGATTAGAGTGATGCTCAGTGAGGAGTATTACTAGAGCATAGTCCTTACTAAGTGGGAGTGTTGATTTCGGGTAGCATCAAATATGCTCTAGCGACAAAAATTGGTGGAGAGGCTAAGGCACATGAGATCTCCAATACCCAGAAAGGGTTTGGGCAGATTCTAAATAGTTTGGGAGATATTAAAATAATTAATATTTTTAATGGAGTCACTAAGTCTAAACTTAGGGAAAATAAAATATTAATGTGAATTAATATAAAATTGTCTTAGAATGGTCCAAAATTCATGGATGAAGCCAGATCTAATCTTATTCGTTGATTAGGGACTTAATCTCCGTCCTTGATGTGTCAACGAGAAAAGTATAAGAGGAGGCTTGAGGATCACTTGGAGAACACACTGAGGGAGACCAGTCAGTGCAATTTCTGGAGCGGGGTTAGCTGAGAAATTGAACCAATGGTCTGGTGAGCAGTCAGGAGGCAACAAGTACGGAGAAAAGAGGCGGGATCAACCACTGAAAATTAGCGCTGAGGCAGGAGAGGCAGACGCAGAGGCAGCAGAACATTGTGCAATCACTAGTTGGGCCTGCGTGGGTGACGCAGAGAGGCCCAGGGCTGACGCAGAGGGTTGGAGAGCCACACAGAGGTCAATCAGGCTGACGTTGGGATTGGGAGAAGTGTTGGAGAATTATTTCTCTCTGTGGGTAAGCCAATTTGGCACCCTGTTGTACTGAAGAATTGTTGATTAATAAAAACCTCCCTTGCTGCATCGGTTTTCCCGCATTGGGTTTTTCCGAGGACTGTTGTCCAAAATAACTATGTCAATGTGTTGATTCTTGTGCATATGTTTTTTTCTGTATGACGGTGTGATATCTACAACAGTATTTATTTTAATTTTTATTGAAGTAATTTCATGAATAACTTATTGTGGAATAAGTAGGAAAAGTAAATCAGTGGCTACAGTGATAGAATTTTTACACTAATGAATTCTAATCAATTTTTCTTATGCCACATATATCATTGAGCAATTATACACAGAAAATCTCAATAGTGATGTTGTGAAAATAGTAAGACCAAAAAGACACGACCATGCACAATGGAGACAACAAATTTACCCTGGGAAAACCCAAAGTTGGAAAAAGCTAACAACTTTTCTTCTTAGGGAAAATTGTTCTTCAACAATATTTACAATTCCAAGAATATTTTAGAAATTTGTGCCAAAATCCAAGTCCAAGATACCAGTCAAACCTGGTAAAAATTCCAACTTAGTCAATACTGGTCAAACCTCCAAAACAATCAATTTTGGTCAAATTTCAGCTTGGTCAACTTATCTCCTGTGGTCAAATTTAAACATGTGGTTGACCCCTGCGATCAACTCAGACCTATGGTTAACTTTTGTGGTCAAACCCGCAATCGACCCCATGATCAAACCATTCTTCTCTTTGGTCAAACTCAACATGTTTCAACGATCAAAGTCAACTTTCTTTTGCGGTCAAAGTTAGCCTTATTCTCGGTCAAACACACCCAAATTCTCAATCAAACAAAGCAGGTCAAAACTCAATCAAATGGCAGCTTCTATAACTTGGTCAAACTTCAAATCTTCCTCTTGACTTCGCACGTGTGGATAAGAATAGAAGAGAGGATGATGATAATCCCAATTGGTCTAAATGAGGAAATCAACTTGTGTACTTATACTTGCCCAATGGGTGACTTTTGACTAAGGGTCACACCCTTTCATGGTGGGGCCAACTTGACAGTTTGGGGCTTACATGAAGCCCAAAAACTAAATTTTAATTTTAATTTCCATACCAAGAATACCTCCCGATACTACACAAAAATCAACAAGATGTCCCAACCTCGATGAGCGATAAAATGACTTGTCTTAAAAGGTGATAAAATTGCTACAACATAAAAAGCAAGCTTTAACCCTTTATAAGCGGTAATACAAGGAACAATCAAGAAGCAAAAAGTGCACAAAACGGTTGGAAAATTAGGTCGTGCTGGTAACTCATGCATCCACAAATGTTCCATCCTCACATATATACAGTCAAGATATGAACACCCCCATCAGTTGATCCCTTTGACCATGGCACTTGACCATTAATTCTTCTCCCATCCATTACCACATTATTATACACTAACACCTATCAATTAAAGGGTGGAGGGAAATATTACTTCCCCTTAGGTGTTAGAAGGACCTAATAGGCTTAACCATTAGCTACCCCTACCAAGGGATAAAACACAGTTGCAAGAACTTAGTCTTGATTTTGAAAAGGGATCTTTGTTTGAAGTATTATCACGCCCTAAACATGCCCTAAATACTATTTATCTTAGTCTCTGATGGATGGTTGCTTTCACTAGAATATGTGTTGTCTTTGTCAGGTGGGTCACTACAGCCCAAGCCTTAGGCACCCACTCCGTAAGTAGCCAAGCCCTTCAAAGAAGTACATGCCCTAAGCAGGTGCGACATTAAGCGACTAAAGCCTCCTAATAGTGTGGGTAGATGACACATGTCCTAAATACCTCTAAGACCCAGGACATTGGTCAAATTTGACCTAGTATTGAGGATTTTTCATGATGATGCAATATGCCCCCAAGTTGGCCTTGACACAACCTAATGGGTAGGAGCTCATTTAGAGCCCAAACGAGGATGGTCTCCCTTTGAGAGACTAGGGAGGGATTGTTGCACCAGATGAAGCCCTAATGCTAGAGAGGAGGAGGTCTTATTTGATAATTAGTGATCCATGGAGACCACTTAATGGCACCCAAACTGGCAATTGGAACCCCATGGGACATATTGAGGTGGATTTAAGGACCAACCTTCAAATTTTGAATTATACAAGCATCTACACACATTTGGACACCTCATCACACTTTGGCATGGAATTCTAGGCCCTAATTAGGCATGACGTCAACAATTTAAGAGGCTACGACTAACATGTATGGTCTAATTTGGCTTGTTTTGTTGTTAGCTAATGGGTTGGCTTGTAACCCAAGGTCATTTGTTGTCAAACTTGATTTTAGGAGCTTCATTAGTCTAAAATAAGAGAGCTAAACCTCATATAAATAGAGGTTAAACTCAATTCATTTCATCATCACTTGTGATCTAATTCGACTCTCTTAAAGAACTCGGCCAAGCTGAATTGTATCTTGTATTTTATGGGTATGTGATCTATTGAGGATTTTTCCTTACGAAGCTATTCTTTGGCTTTGGAGATGTCATTTTGAAGCAATAAAGGATTAATTCGTGCATTCTATCTCGTAAGTATGCCTTGTATTTGATAAATCTTTGTATTTTGTGGCTATTGTATGGAATGGTTAATTATCTAAGGTTTTTATGTACTATTTATAGTTGAAAATCATTCTATGAAATATTCGTAATGGTATTGCACTCATTACCCACTTATAGAATTTGTATGACAATCTGATGGATGAATATTTTAGCCAGCTCTCCTCATTGACTTTTCTCCCTCACAAAAATGATAGCTAGGGTTTGAAACCTAGGGTTTTATATTTCCCTTACTATTTGCTAGGGTTTAGTTGTTTTCTACTAATTTAATTATTACATAGACTCCATCACCCAAGGTCAAGGCACTAGCCTTGGTCACATCGTTGTTCACCTTGAAAACTCACATTCAAATCTACTTTTCTTCTTCTAACTTAGATTTAGGCCTCGGAAAGCTACTAGCTAGGGTTAGGGCATCAATTTCAACTACGGTTGACCATGTTGCCTTGTGGAGGGATTCAACACTTTGTCGTAGGGTATTTGCCTCAAAATCAACCTTTTCCAGTGGCTAATTTATTCATTTTAGGGCTAACGTCCTTTGCCCTAGGTAAATTGTTCCCTAGAAAAACCCTAGTTTTCCCTAAGCTTTAACTTGAGGCTTATTGAAGGCTTTTGTGCCATGAATCGAGACTATACACTTATTGCAAGCCTTTTCTTGGCCTTGTGATCCTAGATAGTGTTGTTAACCTTATCTATTCACTAACCCTAGGTCACATTATGCCCTAACTAGGCCTTTTGAAGGATGTGCCCATTGAATACCTCCCGATAGCCCGCTGAACTAACCCGCGGAGCCCTCCAAAAAATTCGGACTATAGCTCCCTCTGAGCCGTGAATTTTTCCTTCTTCGCCTCTAAGCCTCCTATCTATCAAATACACTCTGATACCATGTGAAAATTCCCTTGAAATGCAAAAACTAGAAATTATTCTTCTAACTGGTTAATTATTATACAATTTATTTACTACGACGAACAACAAATAATTCACACTGCAATTTCTTCACCATATAAAAAATTAATAATAATAAAATTAAATTAAAAATTAACAAAAAAAAAACTGCAAAAGCAAAATTAGGTTTGAGAAATGCTAGCGTACACATAAAGATGACAAAATTTATTTTCAACAAAAAGTACTGGAAAAACCCAATGTGGAAAATGGCGCAGCAGTTGAGAGTTTATTTTATTATTTGTAGTATTGAAATCGGAGTACAATCTTTGGAAGCCCCGTTGCTATCCAATGAGCAAGAATCTAACAAAAAATATTCAGAGAGAAATTCTCTCACTCAACAAGCAAACCCCGACCTTTGTTCTCCCTTAAAAATTGGTCGTCCAACCCCTGTGTAGGCGCCTTTCTGCGCTGCTTCTAATCGCCTCTTGCAGTTTGTACTAGGAAAACCTGTGCGATCCTCGTAACTTTTACTATCTAACTTTTACAATCCTAGATATTCACAACTTTTAATGCAATTAGAATTTGCCAAATTAAACAACTAAACATTTCATTTAAATACCATACATGCCTCAAGATTACTTACCTTCGTCCTCCAATATCTGTTGCAAGAGTTTCTTCAAGATGCTAGAATGTCGAGGCTAGAGTAAGATAGTTAGTTCTCCTTGTTGTAGATTATTTCCTTTCGAGACATCGATAATTTTGTAGCCTTTTATATAATAGGTCTTCCAACTTTGTATGATAGATTGAATACTACATATATTTTGGCTTCTGTTGCTGCTTAGAGATGCTCCTTTGGCTAGGGCTTATTAATTGTAGGAAAATGCTTATAAATCCTATCAAGTCGGCCTAGTTCCTTATCTAGGCATTATTCCCATTAAAGAACTATATTAATGCAGCCATATGGAGCTTGGGCGGGTCCACATCTATAATTAAAATTGTATTGTTATACTCTAGGTAGACTTGTAGCTTTCTCAGATGATACAGTAACTTTCTTTAACCTTGAATCATTTTTCTGCAACTTCGGTGACATGTTTTTCTGAGGTGAAAACTAGACTATAATGCCCAGGACTTTGCTTTCCTCTTCATGTACTCAGCCTTGATAGAGCTATACATTTACTTTCTAAAATGGTGACACCAGTGCTACTTTAGATGTTGTTGGACATTGGATAAACCAATGTTCCCCGTGTGTTTCACAACATGGACTCGTGGATCCTTATCTTTGGCGATGCAATCGTTGACTAACACCTGCAGATTTTGGTCTAATGGCAACCGTGATTCCCAACAAGTGGTCTCAGAGTGTAGGTCACAAATTTGATACACACCCGACTCGTGTTGGGTGGGAGATTGTTGGACATTGGATAAACCAACGCTCCCCGTGTGTTTCGCGACATGGACTAACCACCTCTCATGGATCCTTATCTCTAGCGATGTCATCGTTGATTAACACCTGTGGGTTTTGGTCTAACAGCAATTGTGATTCCCAACAAATGTTTTGTTCCTGCGGCCTAATATGTCTAGAATGCCTTATTCAAAATTCAAATAAGACACATAGGCTTGCTTTAGATGTGCCTTAGACAGGGTTTCAAAATTCCTTTTTGCAATATTGAAAATTCGGTTTTCGCAAAAGTAGATCAGATAAGGCTAATTCCATCTTAAGATTGCTTCAAGGCTTCAGTATTTTCATTAATGAATTCGGTTTTCTATAAGCTATCGGACTAGCCTTTCGGTGCTCCAAAACAAGGCTTATGAGCCTCTCAAAAACCTCAATCTTTTCTCCTCATACTTGCAACCTTAACACAGTGACTAGGGCTTCTAGATGTGCCCAGAATTTTTGTTTTGACGCTTCTAGGAGCTCAGTCCTAGGTATTTAGCTTCTCCTTTATGCCTTGTAGCCTTTGTTGACCTTCTTCCTACCCTTACACAATCGAACCAAGCTTTGATTCCATGTTGAGAAAATTTGGGGCAACATAGTCAGGGCTTCTTATAAAATTTATTTCTCTATCACTGGATAATTACTTGTGATTAGTTCTTATTTCTTCTTCTTTGTTATTACATGTTTATCATCAAGACAATTGTCAAAACCTCAAAGACATCAAGAGAACACAAGATGTAGGCACTTAGCCAGGGCAAAACCCCTAAGGAGGGGAAAACCCAGTCAAACTCTTCCGCTAATAGTTTTAAATCAGATTAAAGCAACCAAGACCCTTCAACAGAGAGATCTCCTCCACCAATTCAACCTTCAATAGAGATACTTCATCAATCTTTCCAAAAGTCAAACCAAGTCAAAAGTGCAATGCCTCTTTATTTATAGTCTCTTGAAGTTGGCTGAATTCTTCATGAAGCCGACTTGTTTTCTCTTTGGGGACGACTTGGTGGAGAAGGAAAACATGACATTTTGACTCAATAAGTTTTTATTTCTTGACTTTGAGGAGCCTGTTACCCACCACCTGTGGGTAGTGTCTATAGGAGAAATTTTTTCTCCTAGATGGTCCTTAGTCGGCAGCCAGTAGCCCCTTGTAGCCACCAGATAGCTCGATGTGCCATTATCTCCGCCACCTGAGCCAACCATGTGGTCCCTCGCCCACTTGTTATGATTGTATGTTTGAAAATGGGCCTCCCAACCCCGAAAGTATGACTTTTCATTGGTATAGTTGAGTAATTTTCCTTACTTGTCATGGGAACTTTTGGGCATGGATTGGTGGGGGGATTCGGCGGAAAGAGTGGGTTAGGTTAGTACTCTTGTCTCCACTACCTGATTTCGTGGTTAACCTGGTATTGTGGAATCTCCCAACACCATATATATCACCTTCCTTCCACTCATTTTAGCCCCATTCATCTCTTTCCCCATCTGGGTCCACATGTGTCCACTGGGTCTGCATAGGGTTAGCATCCCCCTCCCATTGTCCACACCTTGGGTTGAGCCTGGAACAATGTCTCGAAGGTTGATGCAACTAAAAAGAAAAGAAAAAGCATAATTTGGCCACTCTCAACAGGAAATGTACCACAACATGCAAAAAATGGCTGGGACATACAAATTTAGCACGTGGTAAAAATCCAAACATGAGCTCTACCCCTTATCCATGGTTATCACCCTAGTCCTATGGGCCCTAGATGAGCCTCCTCCATCATTAAGGAACCCATGATTGTCCCAACCCCTGGTGGGCAATGAACCGCCCCACCTTAAGGGGGCATCCACTGTTATATATTACACATCATGCTCGCATCCCCTGAAACCCCGAACAGTTATGAAGAAAAATCAATAAAAGGTAAAAGGCATATGAAGAAGGGTGGAAAAACAAAGGTCAAGGTAACTCATCTACCACGATTTTCTCCCTCCTACACTCATATACCCAGGTGTGGGCTTCCCTCATTATACCTACCCTTACACCATGACATATGGTCTGGATGATTCCCCTAATCCCCACTTTGTTCCATTACTATGTCATTTGCCACCTACCACTTGAGGGACGTACCATGGACATGTCACCCCCTTTAGAAGATGAACCCACCTAATAGGGTCCTTGATTAACCCCCTGTTGAACTTAGAGACATTTGTACATGCCAAGGCCCACTATGGAAGGGCATGCCACCATGAAGTGTATGATTAGTTCTATGACTTATAAGCTCTTTTACTTGATTATTTTGATGATTCGTTGTATTGTTGGGCAAGGGGACGTATTGGATCTTATGCGATATTGCAGGTGGGTCTCCATTTGAGGCTTGGTCTCCCTATACGGGGTCATAGCCCTCCAGAGGGCCACATTGGCACTTGTAGGGTGAGCGTTGAGATCCATGGGCCTCCACCATAGCAGAGAGTACTTCATGGATCTCTAGCACCACTCATTGATTGTTCGTGTTCCACCTTTTGGATGAGGATGATCCACCTGGTTCACCAAGCCCAACCAGTTCCACCCTTACACCATACACTTGGCAGATGTTCCAGGGTCCAGAGGATGTCTCCCGTTGTAGAGGGAGTGCTTATGTTGTCATCCTAGCCCTTACAGATGGCCTACAAGCATTTTCGATCCACTTGGAGACCCATGAGGATGTCCTTGTGCCCCCGCATCCACTTGAGAGCACCAAAGGTTCTTGCTTGGAAAACAAGGGTCCACCCCCTTGTCCACTATGTTTGAAGTCCATTCTCTCATCATGGCACACTCAAGACTTCATTATGCTTCCTCAAAGGCCCAATGACTCATTTTATTGATCATTCTACCCTCTTGAGAGGCTTAATTTATTGATCATTCTACCCTCTTGAGAGGCTTATTCTTATGTTATTGAGCTATTTGGTGGGTTTGTCACCAAAAGTATCATTATTATGCACATTATTTTATTCTAGGGGCATTATTAGTCCAAATTAGGCCATTCGAATCCCTTAGAGTATTGTATAAATAGAGGTGAGATGATTCATTTTCATCATCATCACTTCGATTGGGTTATTATCTCTTGTGAGATTCTCGCAATCCCTTTTGGAGGACGAGTTTGGATTATATGGATGAATTTTGATGTTTTGATATCTCTCTCTTGTCTTGGAGCTTCATTTTTGGCATAATTTGATGATTGGATATACTCTTTTATACATGTAAGTTCTCTTTTAATGCTTATTTTTATCATTCACTTTTGTCACATAATGTTGCTAGGATTTTCGCTATACAAGTCTTAAATTTACTGCTACTCTATACAAAATTGTGGGAATTTTGTTCTTGTATAGCGTTGCATCATGCCATGGGCCATGTATGAATGGGTGAATGTTCCTAGAGATGTTTTATGTTAAATGCATCTCAATAAGTTATCAATTATTGCAAATCGAAGTATAAAGACGTTGAAACAACTGTTCTCATGCCCTAATGCCATGCAAAGTGTTTGAAGGCCTCCTTGATTGGGTGAACCCTTTCAAAGCTATAAATTCTCCTTGACTCCATCTCTCCCAAAGGAGAAGGCATTAATCCTCCATAGGTGATCACTCTAAAGCTTATTTCTTTCACCTCTCCTCTTCTTTCTAAGCCTAGCCTTCATAGGTCATCTAGGGCATTGCTTATCTCACGTTCTAGCCATCCAAACACTTCAATTTTTGGTACTTCACCTATCAAACCTACTACCCCATAGCTAGGAAACGATTTCCTGATAATCCTAATCCCACCACCACCATAGATATGCGATGGATCCTTGCATCCCTTAGGCATCTAGATTTTAGTAATTATCCTAAGGCTCCTCATCATCTGCTTGATAAATACCATGAGTGGATACCTAGATTCAGTGGTAGTGATGTTACCATTGCTAAAAGACATGTTAGTCATTCATATCAGCAACATAGGATTTTCAAAAGGTTACCAGATGTAGGAATTCACCCAGCTCAACGTGGATAAGAGTAACAAACCGAAAGAATATTAGAATAAATGAAATTCTAGAGCCACTCTTGGCAATTCTATTAAAGGATAAGGTTCGGTGTTCATCCTTATAATATCACAATCACCAGCAAGTCCAATCCTCTGCAGTCTAAGAGAATATGGATCTACTTAGCTACAATACTACCTATTTTAATTGTCTATTTCAGCAACAGCTCCTCCAAACTTCGCAATAGTGTGAGATAAATATTGAGATATGCTTTTTGGTCCAATCTGTGAAAATTTCATCTATCACAACAACGGGAAATTATTCTCCTAATTGTTAATTTATTTGCAGTTTGCTACGACAAATACAAAATAATTCATACTATGATTTTCCCAAATAAATACTACGGAAGAAAATCGCGCTAGAAACTAAGAAAATCTAGCACACACACAAAAATATGACACAGTTATTTTTGGACAAATGTCCTTGGAAAAACCCAACTTGGGAAAATCGGTGCAGCGAGTGAGGGTTTTATTATTATGCAGCAATGAGAAATTCTAAGTACAATCTGGATGCCGAAAACTGGTAATCCTGCAGAGAAAACACTAGGGAAAATAACTAGAGGGAAATTACACTCACTCCAGGCAATTTCCACACTGGACTGCCTCTAAAAAGCAAGTCGTCCAACTGGGTTTGCGTAGGGCTTGCGTCAACTTGACGCTGCCTGCTGCAACTGTTGCCCGAACTGACTGCTAATCTAGTCGTCTTTCCAGCTGCTGACTAGGAAAACGTCTCTCCGACACTCTGGAACCTCTGTCCGGCCTTTGGAACTGAAAACGTCTTCTTTCCCAGCGAATCGAACTGCCTTCTTGAGGCTTTACGCAGCCTCCTGGAGAAATCTCGGCCTCTGCAAATGCACTCACTGGATTTGGAAAACTTCCTCTAGCCTCACAGTCTCTGCCCCTCACTATCTTTGCTTTGATCTTTGGCTCTCCAACAACTATTGTTGCTCTCTGGAAATCGATCTACCATTGAAATCGAACAGCTGAAGTGTTTTCTCCAAGTGCCCATCGACTTCTTCTTATAATCCTCTGTTGGGATTCCAATGGCCAGATTAAAACTTAATCAAGGGCTAGTGATTTTCTAGAGAATTATCACCTTGAATTAATTAATTATAATTAATTAACCATATTCCCTAAGTTTAGACTTAAGAAATATTTAAAAATCGGTTAATAATCTAATTAAGTCATCTTTAGGTGAAATTTCCAAAAACGATATCTGGGTTTTGGATATCTCATGTATTCTAGCCTCTCCAACAAATTTCGTGGCTAAAACTCATATGATGCTACAAAAACTAACAAGAACAATATAGTTGATCACTGTGAGTCCCTACAATACATGTCATCTCTTATCATACTATTGACAACAAGATGATGAGCTTTAATCCAGGTTGAGAACCTGAGATAACTCCATGAACAGGTAGCCTATCTTGATTTTAGTATCTCTAACTGGTATCTTCATGCCATACAGCTTGTTTTCTTACAACCAGCTGTGCACATACAATGTTTTCTTTTCGGAAGATGAACCTAGAGTCCTTGGTATCTATCTTGGCATAGGTGACCATTGTAAACTATAGACCAAACTTGGTTAATTATTCCCATTTCCTTAATAGGTGAAGTGGAAAACGGGTGGGAGAGTGTCCCCATCATAGAGACAAAAATAAGCATTTAAGCATGTTCTCATCCTCTCCAATGGCTCGTTTACATTTCTATTGCTGCACTCAAGATTCTAACAGCAATATATATCTTTTCCCTTTACAGGAAAACTCCTCTAAACCTTTACCATAACAGGCTATATAGTATATAGTCACAAGAACGATCTTCCATTTTGTTATCCATCATTGTGACTAATCATTTTAAGGATCCTGCGGGTAATCTTGGACCAGAGAAATGTAATTACGTTGTGTTGCTTGTGAGCATTCTTCTTAGATGGTTGGTTTTGTTAAGAAGGTTGTAGTAACCCAACCTTCTTAACAAAAACCTTCTTACTACAACCTTCTTAACAAAACCAACCATCTAAGAAGAATGCTCACAAGCAACAAAACGTAATTACGTTTCTCTGGTCCAAGATTACCCACGGGATCCTTAAAATGATTAGTCACAATGATGGATAACAAAATGGAAGATCGTTCTTGTGACTATATAGCGTTGGGGTGTTGAAACTCTTGCTAAAGAGGTTGAATTTGATGGCAGAATTTGTAGGGAAGTAAAGACCCACGAGGAAACAATTACAGAGCAACAAAGACTAAATACAGGAAAACTGAGTGGTTTGTCATAGTTTTATAATGGACTTCTGATGTTTGGGTTGAACATGATTCCAAGTTGACTAGGAAGCTAGTTTATAGGCCTGTGATGTTTTGGGCTGAACATGATTCCAAGTTGACTAAGAAGCTAGTTCTTTTGTCCAAGGATCCTACTCATTCAAATTTGAAAGGGGCTAGTATCGGCAAAATTGATGGCACATTTAATAACAATTCACATCTAATTCTTGGACATATTATAAATTTGTGGTAGCATCACTTTGAATGGTGTCTTCCAATACTTGATGTGACATTGTCTGAAGAGACATTTCAATGATCTTAATTGCCACTTGATAATTGCATAATACAAACACCAAAAAATATGGCTATGAAAGTTGGCACTCTTACTTGACTTTTTCCCAAATATAAAGTTTGAATGGTATAGGTTTGCATTGAGAAAAGTGGTAACTTTCATTAGTAGCTATGTTGCACGAAACTTCTAGGAACCCGGCATTTTGGAACGTATCCGTCCCGAAACTTTGAAACTCGACCAAAACTTGACCATAATGAAATCATCTATGAGTTAATATAGACTTGGTTTTCCTTCTAAATTGTCATCTATGGGTCTTATTCCCTTTTTTCTTGCAAGATATTGTGTTATTCACTTATTTATAAATTTATTATATATATATATATATATATATAATATATATATAACATATATGACATTTCGGGCGACGTTTCCATTTTTGAGAGGTGACGTTTCTAAACGTACCCGATTCAGAAACTCTGAAGCGTTTCAGCGCTTCGTGCAACTTAAATTAGTAGTCATGTGATGATGGCTCCTCATTTCTAAGATTCATTGATAACAGAAATCATTCTTGGACCATATTTCACACATCTTGGTGGCACGATATGACTACTATAACACCCAACACTATACGAGAGTAAAGTGTTCTTTGTACCTAAAGGTACCACATTTATCCCATTCTCTTTTCTCTATTGAGAGCATTCTTTTGAGCAACTTACCACTTTTTATGGTTCCGACTACTATAACACCCAACAATATTGAGAGTAAAGTGTTCTTTGTACCTAAAGGTACCACATTTATCCCATTCTCTTTTGTCTATTGGCTGCATTCTTTTGAGCAACTTACCACTTTTTATGGTTGTGGAACTATAATTTGATGATATGATGAGTATTAAAATAAGTGGCGCTGGTCACTTTCAGTCAACAAATTCTTATTCTGTTGAATATTGCTTGCCCTATCACATGTCTCAATTTTTAGTACAAGTCTGTTGAGTACCAAATGTTTTTGGGCTTGTTCATCAGTTAAAATTTATTTGAATGATGTTTTGATTTTCAAGGTAAAAGGATCGATGTCCAGTGCATCATAGCTTAACACCTTTGACTGTGAAGGCATACCATCTTTCATTTTTTCTCACTGTTTCAGGCTGCACTAATTGTTCAGAAAGCTTGGTTAAGGTTCTTTCAGCTTGTAATTTAACATAAAGGTGCAAATTTTGTCTACATTATAGGACCTGAAACTTGGTTCCCGGAAACAAGGGTGCATATGCATGCAATTTTCCAGAGAAATTTTATTTAGAGTATAGATATAGATTTTGACATTGACTCATGTCTAAATCATTCTTAGGACTTGGAAATTGGACTCAGAACTTTCGTTTCTATGGGCCTCAGAGAGGAGGCAAGAAGATCAAGAGATGCAAGATGAAAAATTGAAGGTAATGGATGTGTGGTTGTTATGGTTTTATCTTTAGAACTTTAAGTGTAAATTTTATCATTCTTTATCTTTGGATCTGTACTTGAAACTCTTGGTTTTATCCTTGGATCTTCTAAGTATATGTACAAGTGATTGGATTACAAGTGTTGGAGGCATCATTTTGCTTTCTCTTCACAGAACAAGAGCCTTAAGGAACAATTGTGCCCAAGGAAATCTCCATTCCTCCTCAAAACTAGAGGTATGTCAATAGAAGATCCTTAGTTGGTGCCCTGAATCAGGATTAACAGTGCAGCTCTGAGAAAACCTTTCCCGTTGTAGTTAATAATACAAACATGGATTGCCCACTACTGAAACATAAGGCAATATGATACCCACAATGATTGAACAAGGCCTCTTAGAATAGTATAACAAGGCCTGTGGTGAAAGGATACATCCCTAATGTTTCCACCAACAACAAAAAAATGGTATACAACACAATTACCTCATTCTGGTAGCCATGCAACAAGAGTCAGGTAACCTAGTAGCCACCTCCGGTTAGACAAAGGGGATGTGTTACGAGTGGTATCAGAGGAAATAAAACAGCAGGGGCCAGACAATCAATCAAAAAGGATGCTCGGGTCCAGGTTCAACACTCGGACCTAATGGGCTCTATCATGAAAGGAATGAAATTCCAAAAGATGTAACCCTAGAATTTTTGGGGCGAAGCTAATACCACACACATCCATGATACAGGGTGCTGAACATAATGCTTCTCCTATAGCTTCACTGTTTAATTGTCTTGAGCAATCCCTGCAATACCTAGTTCAGACACAGCAGAAACATACACCCCTCAGGCTTCACATCTAGGCTGAAGGAAGTTTGCTAAGAAAAAAAAAATAACCAAACATTACAGCGATACTTAAAAATGTTGTGGTGTTTTATGTATATCATGATGATGAAAATACTGTTTTGTCTAAGTGGTCTGATGGGGAGATTTTCTGCATTTACAGTCGTGATAAATCAAGTCCCTAAACCAAATAGTTGACTATGCCCAATTCTAGCAACAACTGTAGCCTTGGATTGGGTAAAGAATATCCACTTTTAACAGATAAAACTCTTGCATTAATAATAGTTCTGGCTATCTTTTATCTGATCTTTAATTTGGATTTGTGTCCACATGAGTTTTTGTCATTGTTTTTACCAAAGTTTATTTGGTAGGGATGAAATAAAGTTTGAGAATTCTTCACCTCAAGAGAATGGCAAGACATTGCAAGCAGAAGATTCACTAAGGATCTTATTATTTTACAAGCCATTGTTGGCCAAAACTACAATACTCATGTTAAGCTGAGATTGACTGTGAACTATTCCCTCCCCTCCCAGTTTTGTTAGTGTTTGAATCTGTGAACAGTAAAACTTGTGGACTTTTCTCTCGTTATGGTGTTTATTCTCACAGTGCGTGTTTATTCTCACAGTGCCAATGTCCAGTATGAAACAAGGAGCTTCTTGGTCGCTTGTAAGCTGCTCTAGGTGGTTCAAAATCTCTGATTATTCATATACCTCAGGAGACAATTCTCTCATGTACAAATCTTTTTTTCAGCTTATCGGTTTTATGATAGGTAAATGTTCCCAACAGTTGGATCTTTCCACTTCAAGGGAGAGTTGAAAGGGTCTACTTCGGGTTCATTCTGGTGGCAACAGTGAACTGTTCCTCTTGCTATCATTTGAGTCACCAGCTTTTAAGTTGACAAGGGAAATTTGCCTGTGTCAACATGATGATAAGTCTATTTTGTCACTTCTTGTCTTTCGTTCTGTTGGCCTTATAATTAAAGCACATATGGTTGAAAGATTATGATATTTCTGCAAGTTACGAGTTGGACAACTTGTGGTCTAGTGATTGCGACAAGGTCTCGCCAAATAATGACCCAAAACCAAACCTTATCTGTAATTGTGATCCCTATCTGTCTATGAGTGTCTACCTGAAAGATGAGTAATATCTGGGGAATGGAATTGGGAATTTGCAGATTGCTTTTTGGAAAAGCGAATTACTGATTTCTATATATTACTGCAAATCCTTGCAGATCGCTTCAAGGGTTGTTCTCTGAGATTGCTGTGTACTTGAGACGCAAATATATTTTCTCATGTCAAATCGCTTTTAACTTTCTGATCTTTTCGCTCACCTTTCACTTCTACTACAATGTGATTTGAGGAATATTGGCATGGGAACTAGGAGATGAATGAAAGAAACCTGTTTCTAGACATGCCTACAACAATAATTCTAGACATGGGATGCCACAATGGTTTTGGATATGGGAGACTATAGTAGTTACCCTCCACTCAGCTAGGTTTTGGATGTTGGATGTGGGAGGCTATAGTGGTTACCTTCCACTAAGATAGGTTTAGGTCTCAATTGAATTATGGCTGCCCTAGTTGAACAAAAAAAAAAATTATTATATAACAATTGCTCAGAAAATAGTCTTATATTATAGATCAAACGACCAGACTTAGATGGGTATAGCACGTGATGGGCAAATCAAGTTTGAGGGCAAGCGAGTTGTCATTAGTCATGGCATTCACAATTTGAGCAAATTTCAGGTGCAACTTTTACACAAAATGATCTTACACCAGGTGGTCTTACATGAAGAGAAGACATATTAATTCAAGCTTTGCATCCTTTTATAGAAATCAGAGATCCTGGAACTTACAGATAAAATAAAAGCAAGATGCTTCCCTTTCAACCTTGCTCTATATTGTTGAAAATAGTAGCGAGAAATTGATTCCTTGATTTGTGCCTTAATTCAAGGAGTCAAATTCGAGTTTCTTCTTTGGCATGCTCTATTTCTTAAAAATTAGGAGATTCCCTAAAAATTAGGATGAGCTATGATGCAGTTAACTAATATTCAAGTGGAAGGACGAGTTACTTGTCTTCTAGTGCAGTTGATTGAGGAAAAGGACAAGCGGTTGAGTTTCAAGTCCTAGATTTGAGACAAGATGAATTGCTTGTGAGTTTTCACTTAGTTAACTCAATCAATCACAAAATTGTTCCTTAATTAGAAACTCACTAAACTTAGTCATTTGAATTGCCATAAAAGAAGGAATGAAAGCACACTTTGTATCATAATTTTGTGTGAGCTTGTGAGAGAAAGAAGCCAGGCGGTTTTTCTTGTGCAAATTGTTGAAGGAAGAAGATCCCTTAGAAGTGCACATAGAAATAGGTAATTTCCCTATTTGATAGGAGCTCGATTTACGCGAGGAATTCGGGCTTATTGTGCGCATAGATCTAGGGAAGCAGGGTCAGCATCTTGCAGGTTGTTTCAAGTCTAGACTAAGGTTGAGAGGTCATTGTACTCTCTATTGAAGCAAGTGTATTTGTAAGAGATCTATTGCTCATTCTTCTTCAATAAAATTCTCAAGCAAGAGGGTTTTCCTAGTTGGGTTCCCTAGAAAAATTGTTGTGTTCTCTTGTGTGAATTGTGCATTTATTTCTATTATATTCCACTGCAAATTTCATAGAGAAGTTCTGTGTTTATATGAAAAGAAAGTGTCTTTCAAATTGCTCATATTAGCATATGAGAATTTCGTGGAATTTCTACATGGTATTAGAGCAATGAAGAGGAATCAACCAGCACACAACTTTCAGGTTTGAAACACAACTTTCAAGTTTGAAAGATGACACACACAGGAATAGGATTGAGAGAACTGGATAGACTTGATGGCGCCTCATATTTTGGTGTTTGGAAAGTCTGGATAATGTTCTTGTTGGACGAATTTGGGCTGAAGAATTATGTAAAGAAAGGTGTTGTAGAACCTTCAAATCCAGACAAGTTAAGGATTTTCCAAAGGCAAATGGCCAAGACCAAGAGGATGATCCTAGATGGACTTCGGGATCATGTAGTCCCTCATGTTGCAAGTAAAGATAAAAGTAAGGAAATGCGGGATGCCTTAGTCAAGCTCTATCAATACCCTTGCGAGAAGCAAAAGATCATTCTCAAGGAGAAGCTGCGCAGTGAGAACAATCAAGATGTAGAAGGGTGAGAATATAACTTCCTATCTCACCATAATTCAAGGAGTCTGTGATGAGCTAGCAGTTGTGGGAGATGTTAATTTGGGGTAGCATCAGGTGTGCTCTAGCCATGGCAAGGCAGTAAGTCAAGGGGATGCTAGTAAGTCAAGTCTTATGCTCTATACTTCCTTCCCTCCTAAGAGTGTGCAAGTATGAAAAACAAAGCAGTCCTATTTGTTTCACTTTGTCAAGCTGCCTAATTTTTGGGTTTAGAACGATGTTTGACAAATGGTTTGGGGAAATTCTGCCCGGTGAAGGAGATATTAAAATAATTAATATTTTTAATGGAATTCCTAAGTCTAAACTTAGGAAAAATAAAATATTAATGGGTAATAATATAAAACTGAGTTAGAAGGTTCTAAATGACATGGATCAAGCCAAATCTAATCTTAGTCGTTGATTAGAGATGTAATCTCGGCCGTTGAAGGACCAACAGGAAAAGTATAAGAGGAGGCTTGAGGGTCAGTTGGAGAAAACACCAAAGTGATCAGTCATTCAATTTTCTAGAGCAGGGTTTGCTAAGAGAAATCGAATCAATGATCAGTTGTAGCGAGGGGCAATGAGTACGAGACAGAGAGGCAGAGAGTGCCAAGAGACCAGCGCAGAAGCAGAGAGAGGCAAACGAGCTAGAGGGAGCCACACAAAGGCAGAAGGGACTTCGCAGAGGCCAGAAGGGCCTACGTCATCCACGCAAAGGCTGCAGGAGTGATGTAGAGGGTCGTAGAGACTGCACGGAGCCTTTTTCGGGCTGACGCAGAGGCCAGGAGGGCTGACACTGAGCTTCAGATTGTGCTGGAGAGGGTTTCGTGGGGCAAACTTTCCGAATATCTGCTTCTGAATAGAGGTATTACTGTCGGATTATTTTCTCTGTCGGGTGAGCCAGTTTGGCACCCAATTGTACTCAGAAAGACTGCATAATAAAATAACCATCATAATTATTGCACTGGTTTTCCCAAGTTGGGTTTTTCCCGAGATGAGTTGTCCAAAAATAACGGTGTCATGTGTGTGTTTGTCTATTTCTTTCAGCTGTTGATCTGTAGATGGTTGAGACTGTATTGTGTTTATTTCAGTGTTTATATGAGTAAATAGCTTGTTAGTAATTAAACAAGTAGGAGAAATAAACCAGAGAATACAGATAAAATTTCTAACGGGTAATACTTAGGAATTTCAATAAGAGAGAAGTCAGTGGATGGAGAGCTAGTACGAGTTGGCTATAAATGGATTCACCAAGGAGTGTGCAATGGATTACTAGACGAGATAAGTTGTTGGATTGGAAACACTTGTGGAGTGACTTCACTCAAGAAGAGCAAAGGCTCGATTTTGGGCACTATGCTTCTAAGTGTCCTAATCAGAAGAAGGAGTCCAGTAAGGATCATGTTGTTGCATCAGTTGAGGTAGATAGGTTTGCCTCTCATTTTGAGAAGGATTTCTCATTAATAGCTTGCATGGCAAGCTCAAAAGGGATCAACACGTGGTATGTTGATTCAGGGGCCTCCTTTAATATGACTGGGAACATGGCGAATTTCAGTCGCTGGATGAGAAGGATTTGTAGGTGAATATTGAACTTGGAGATAATAGCAAGTATGCTACCAAGGGAGTTGATATTGTCAGCTTTGAGAGGGAGTCAGGTAATTCCCTTCATCTCAAAGATGTTCTCTATGTTCGAGTGTTGAAGAAGAACCTAGTTTCAGTAGCTATCCTTGAGGATAAAGGATATGATGTTGTCTTTAGCAGAGGTAAGTCTTACTTCAAGCATCTAGCTTCAGTGACAGTGAAGCAGATAGGTGTGAGGATGAAGAATCTATACAAGTTAAGGCCTTGGTAGAGAAGCAAATTGAAGAATCTATACAAGTTAAGGCCTTGGTAGAGAAGCAGATTAGGAAGAAAATCAAGGCAGTGAGAAGTTACAATGGTGGAGAATATATCTCCAATGCCTTCGAAGAATTTTGTGCAAAGGAAAGTATTAGAAAAGAGTTGATAGCACCTCATAGACCTTAGCAAAATGGGGTGGTTGAGAGGAAGAACAAAGGTATTGTTGGAGCAACCAAGGCTATGTTGCATGGTCAGAGGTTGCCTATGTTCTTGTGGGCAGAAGCATGCAACACTACAGTACTTTTGCAGAACAGGAGTCGACACACGGTGCTTGGACGAGTTACACCAGAGGAGGCTTTCACAGACAAGAAACCTAATGTTTCACACTTTTGGATCTTTAGAACAACGGTCTACTATCATGTGTCCAAGGATAGTAGGAAGAAGCTAGATCCCACAGCAAAAAAGGGAATTTTCATGGGATATAGTGAGACAGCTCAGGCATACAGGGTGTATCTTCTAAGATTCAGGAAGACCATTCTTAGGCGTGAAGTGAGATTCTAGGAGGATCAGGGTTTGAGAGTTTCCTTAGAGCATGAGCAGATTGCAGTGCCTGAGGAGGAGCTACTAGCTCGCAAACAAGAGTCACAATCAGCACCTCAGAGTTAGCCATAGCCATAGTCTAGTGGTAAGAGGGTAGCACAACAAGATTTGCAGCGGGATGAGGAGGAGAAACCAGGCCGAGAGTAGACAGATCAACCAGGGCCACCCACCATAGGGAGGAAGAAGGCCAAGTGGGTCGAGAGGTTGATTCAAGAGGCTCGAGAGTAGGTCAAGACTCCTAGCACCATGTTTAGGTAGAGTAAACAACCACAGAGGTACACAGGTTATATGGCACTGATGATAGAGTTGGTGGGACCTAAGCCCTCTTCTTATAAGGAGGCAGCTTCTCAGCAAGTTTGGCAAGATGCCATGGTGGAGTATTCCTCTATCATGAAGAATGATGTCTGGCAGATTATTCCACAACCTGAGGGGAAATCAGTAGTTGGATCGAGATGGGTGTACAAGGTGAAACATGGAGGAGATGGGAGTGTGGAAAAGTACAAGGCCGGGTCCATGACTAAGGGCTTCTCACAGATTGAGGGCATAGACTATGAGGATACTTTTTCCCCAGTAGCACGGTATTCATCCATCAAGATAATTCTAGCACTTGCAACACAGATGGGGTGGAAGATCTACCAGATGGACGTGAAGACAATCCTCCTCAATGGAGTGGTTGAGTAGGAGATCTATATGGAGCAACCAGACGGGTTTGAGCAGTTTAGCAAAGACACACGTGTGCAGGCTGAAGAGAGCTTTTTATGGGCTCAAGCAAGTCCCGAGAGCATGGTGTGCTCGGATTGAAAGCTACGTTTGAGGATTGGGATTCACTAAGAGTGAGGTAGATGCCAACCTATATTACATCATGGTTGGAGGGCTTCCGCTCATTCTAGTTCTCTATGTCGACGACCTTATATTGATTGGAGATGAGAGCTTGATCCAAGATTGCAAGGAGGACCTTGCAAGGGAGTTTGAGATGAAGGATATAGAGCTTATGCACTATTTCCTTGGCTTGGAGGTTTGGCAGGATGATAGTGAGATCTTTTTTGGACATGGAAAGTACACTACAAATATTCTTTAGAGATTTCATATGCAAGATTGCAAGCCCATGGCCACACCTCTAGTCACAAACTGGAGGAAGGTGGATGCTAGTAGAGCAGAGTGAGTGTATCCTACAGTATACAGGAAGCTCATTGGGTCGTTGATGTACTTGGTCAACACACGACCTGATATTTGTTTTGTAGTCAACCAACTGAGTCAATGCACGATGGAACTGACCAGAGTGCACTGGGTTGCTGCAAAGCATGTGTTGAGATATCTCAAAGGCACAACAAACTATGGATTGTGGTACAAATAGGTTGATGGAGTGAGGCTTGAGGGTTTCACAGATGCAGATTGGGTAGGGTTCTCCACAGACAAGAAGAGTACTTCAAGTGGCATTTTCAGCATTAGGTCAGTAGTTGTTTCCTCGTATAGCAGGAAGCAGAGAACAGTTGCACTCAGTTCAGCAAAGTTTGAATACATGGTAGCGGGTTTGGCAGCCTGTGGGGCTATTTGGATGAGGAAGTTACTTGTGGGACTTTTCAGACAGAGGATGGAACCTACCATGATACATTGTGATAATCAACAGTTGCATTAAGCTCTCTGAGAACCCAATGTTTCATGATCGCTCAAAGCATATCGAAATCAGGTACCATCATCTCAGAGATTGTGCGCTGAAAGGGATAATGAAGCTATTGTACAGTCCAACAGGGGAGCAAACAACAGACATCTTGACCAAGGCATTGGCAAGAAGAAGCTTTGTTCATCATAAAGATAAGTTGGGAGTTGTACAAAATCGCTTCCTCGCTAAGAGGGAGTGCTGAAAATAGTAGCGAGAAATAGATTCCTTGATTTGTGCCTTAATTCAAGGAGTCAAATTCGAGTTTCTTCTTTGGCATGTTGGATTTCCTAAAAATTAGGAGATTCCCTAAAAATTAGTACGAGCTACGATATAGTTAACTATTGTACTCAAGTGGAAGGACAAGTTACTTGTCTTCTAGTGCTAGTTGATTGAGGAAAAGGATGATTGGTTGAGTTTCAAGTCTTAGATTTCAGACAAGATGAGTTACATGTGATTTTTCACTTAGTTAACTCAATCAATCACAAAATCATTCCTTAATTAGAAACTCACTAAACTTAGCCACTCAAATTGCTATAAAAAAGGAACGTTATAAAAGAAGGAACGAAGGCACACTTTGTATCATAATTTTGTTTGATCTTGTGAGAGAAAGAAGCCAAGGGGTTTTTCATATGCGAATTGTTGAAGGAGGAAGATCCCTTAGAAGTGCGCATAGAAACAGGGAATTTCCCTATTTAAAAGGAGCTCGATTTGCGTGAGAAATCTAGGCTTATAGTGTGCATAGATTTAGGGAAGTAGGGTCAGCATCTTGCAGGTTGTTTCAAGCCTAGATTGAGGCTAAGAGGTCATTGTATTCATTATTGAAGCGAGTGTATTTGTAAGAAATCTATTTCTCGTTCTTCTTCAATAAAATTCTCAAGCAAGTGAGGGTTTTCCCAATTGGGCTCCCTAAAAATATAGTTGTGTTCTCGTGTGAATTGTGCATTTAGTTTTGTTCTATTCCACTGCAAATTTCATAGAGAAATCTTGTGTTTATATGAAAAGAAAGTGTCTTTCAAATAGTGGAATTTCTACATGTATCCTGTACCTAACACATTTTCCAAAATATGCAATAAAACATCTCATGTGCTATCAAAATAAACCTATCAAGATTTTCACATTGAATATAGTGAGCAAGTTCAACACACATTTCAAACTTGTCTCAAATTTTGTAAGAAGATGTAACTCATTACCATGATATTATCTTCATAAATTTTGCGGATTTGAATAGACTAACCATGAGGGGTTGTTGTGAATATCGATATGCTAATTAGTCTTCCTCTTGTGGGAAACACTAAGAGGGGGGTGTGTTATTATAGCTGATTATGAATATGAGTAATTATGATTTTGACTTCAGATTTGAATATGGACTGCTAAGATGCTTCCTACATGACGGAATGTATTGAAAATTGTGATTGCATGACGTTGTGCATAACTCTAGTAGTGTATTAGTGGTATTGAACTAGTGGTGTACTTCTTCGCATGTGCCTCTTATGTTGTTGATTGTACAAACATGATTATGTGTACACGCATTGGATGGACCCCATAAGTTATATGATAGGAAGCACATTGTTGGGAGCTTAGCAACTGACAAATGCTTGGTCGCAGGTAGTGATATGATCATGGGTTGCATTCAAATTATATGCTGACTTGAGTTGCCTGCGGGTTTGGCGACGCATTCTCCTTTTATGGATGTAAAAGTTTAGAAATGTGATGCATGCTAACTGATTTTATGATGTTGCGGGTGCTATAGCAAGAAGGCCGAATTTCACTAAATGTTCAAACAACTAGTTTTAAATAGTGATTTCGACAAAAAAGTTGATTATGATCATCTATTAGCATGGATCTAACATTTGCAAATGCAAGATAATAATGTGCATATGTGTTCCCGAAATTGAAAGAAAACTTACATAGACATTATCTTTGGTTTGCAATACATATATAGCTGCTAACAATCCTATGGATGCATGAATAGCTATAGGGAAACTGGTTGAGACTACTTGCACATTGAAATATGGTATGATGGCGAAGAGTGTTGGAAATCAGGATGTTTTTCAATTTATCATTAGATTTCCATTACATGATAAATTACTTGTGAGGTTGTCAGTATTTTATTGTTATGTTTTCTTTCTTCATCAAGCAATTACCATAATACATAAAGATCACATAAGACAATAGAACACAAGATATAGGCTCCAAGCCAAGGAAAAACACCTCCAAGGGGAAAACTCAAAAAATATCTTCTTATAGAATCAAATCAAATGGGAAATCCAAGACCTCAATACCATTATCCCCACAAGCACTGGGTCTGCCCTCCACTTCGCATATCTACCATAGATAATCCATGAAAAAATTGTGTCAAATGGAGGAACACGATGGGCTATTTATAGTGATTTGTGTGTCTAAAAGGTCGCATCCTTTGGGCAGGCCGACCTAATCAATTTGGAGGGTCGACCTAGTCTTGGGGATAAATTTGTTAATTTCAATACAAATAAAGTCCTTTTTCTTCTTTCTTTTACAATAGGTCCAAAATTGAACTTTGACTCTTTGACAGCTAGAAGCATGAAGAACATGCTTCTCTAGAAAAATAATAATTTTCTTTTCTTTCTTTTATTTTTACATCAAATACATAAAGGTACAAATTATGAAGACCGAAACTAGTTACATTCTTCAACAGAGAGTGCTATGAATGCTGGACTCAAGACACCAGACTCTTTTACTTGATAACTGATATGCTATGATTTTGAACTTTATTGTGCAATTTGATTTATGGACATGCATGCCCATGTTGTCTTTGTGTGTGGTTTTCCTTGATGATTGTGATTATAAATCTTATTTTTCTTTTGCAATATTGCTTTTGATTTTGCCTCTTGCATTTCCTGTTGATTTTATAATTGTCCCTTGATTTATATACTTGAGGGCCTTGGGGCAAGATGGTTGGGTGGCAAGGAAGCCACAGATTTTTAAGGAAGAGGTAATGTATGGTTTTATTGGTAAGAACATGTTGAGGAAAATAGGGTAACATGGAACATCATGAGGCAAGCTAGAAAGAAACATGGCAACAAGCATATGCAAAAGAAAAAGGTAAGTGGCATGTGATATGACAGCTAAGTAGGTTGATTGAGTCCATAAGGGTGATGGACAACAAAATGGTAAAATGGAGTTCTCTTAACCCTAATTTTATTTGCACATGTACATATATATTGTATACATGATTATACTGATATGAAGATACCATCTTGACTAACAGGTTTTGTCAGGAGTCATTCTTGTGGAAGAATGAAGGATGCACGTGGTACAACGAGGAAAAAGACACACAGGTGGAGAAAGTGCGATGGACTCCTACTATGTATCAGGTGGAGCTCAAACAAAGTTTCGGATTCCTGTATTGATTTGAGGGTGGAAGCATAAGCCTCTAGATGCCCTTATTCTTGTGTATATGTGCACGTGTCATACATGAGTAAATCTATATACATTGTATCGTGTCGTGTGTTTTTGTGATATGTGTACATGGCATCATGTTATGTGTACGTGGTATGGTGCCACATGTATATGTATATATGTTTATTACTTGTCCGAGCCTGGGTACTGTGTATTGTTTTTGTTTGGGTGGAGGCGGGACAGCCCCTAGATTCCCAATATTTTTGTCGACTAAACACTACCGGGTTTAGTAGTGACTACTTGGTTTGGTAGTGCCCATAGTCGTGAATGGGCTTCAGGGTGGAGGTGATGTTGTGGATTCCCTTGTTGCTTTGGCAACCGATCAAGGAAGACTGTGGGGTGGGTACCTAGGAAGTTAGCCTGGAGGGTACCTGGAGCCCTAGAGTAGCATGATCGTTGAGTTGGTACCTGGACGAATAGTCTGGAGGGTACCTAGAGCATGGAAGCAACCACTTTGGATTAGCACTCTAGTCGTGGAGGACATGTTATTGTTTAGGTGCTTACAAGGATAAGAAATCAACCCCATGTGTGTACAAGAAAAGAAGAAGCCATCAAATCAAGATAAGTACCAATGCTTTGTTTATCTTCTAAATCTTTAAAATTATGGGCATGATTTATGATAGCTTGGATTTTTGAGCTAACTTGATGATATGTTCTAGTTATGATGATTTGACTATGCACTAGCATGCCACAAGAATGAAGGATGCTTGTGGTACAACAAGGAAAAAGACATGCAAGTGGAGCAAGTGCTCTGGACTCCTAATATGTATCAGGTGGAGCTCAAACAAAGTTTCAGATTCCTATATTGATTTGAGGGTGGAAGCATAAGCCTCTGGATGCCCTTATTCTTGTGTATAAGTGCATGTGTCGTACATGTGTAAATCTATATACGTTGTATCGTGTCTTATGTGTTTTTGTGATATGTGTACATAACATCATGTTATGTGTATCTAGTATGGTGCCACACATATATGTATATGTGTTTGTTACTTGTCTGGGCCTGGGTACTGTGTATTGCTTTTGTTTGGGTGGAGGCGGGACAACCACTAGATTCCCAATATTTTTGTCGACTAAACACTACCAGGTTTGGTAGTGACTATTTGGTTTGGTAGTGCCCATAGTCGCGAATGGGCTTCAAGGTGGAGGTGAGCCTATGGATTCCGTTGTTGCTTTGGCAACTGATCCAGCATGACTGTGGGGTGAGTACCTGGGTAGTTAGCCTATAGAGTACCTAGAGCCTTGGAGTAGCATGATCGTTGAGCTAATACCTGGACAAATAGTCTGGAGGGTACCTAGAGCATGGAAGCAACCACTTTGGATCAGCGCTCTGGCCGTAGAGGACATGTTATTGTATAGGTGCTTACAAGGATAAGCAATTGACCCCATGTGTGTACAAGAAAATAAGAAGCCATCAAATCAAGATAAGTACCAATGCTTTATTGATCTTCTAAATCTTTAAAATTATGGGCATGATTTATGATAGCGTGAATTTTTGAGCTAACTTGATGATATGTTCTAGTTATGATGATTTGATTATGCACTAACATGGTTTGTTGTAGGAATTATGGAAAATCCTGCATCCACTAAAGGAATAGACTGCTAATAAGGAATAGACATGAGATTTCTCACTTCAGATGAACAAAGCTGGTCACAAGACGGAACAATAGCAGTGTGCAAAATCCAGAGATTTCAGGAAAACGGAGCCATTGTGTGGCAGTAGCACCAATGGTGCCAATTGATTGCCATAAAGCATGCTATGACTAGTATGATAGTTTTGAGAGAGGGATATGCCTTGGTTTTGAGACCCCTCCGATGTGAGGAAGCATAGAAGAGGGGGGGGGGGTGACCAGACTGCCCAAGGGACTAGGAAGCAAAGAAGGGAAGGTCGGAACATAAATTGGTTTTGGTCATGAGCATAGTTAGGAGGAATTGGAAGCACATTAGGGGAGTTCCCAGAAACAATAAGTAGGGCATTTTTCGTTGAAGGAACAAGGAGTGCAAGGTAGCAACGCCAAACATTGGAGGCAAGTAGCACTCCAAAGTGAAAGGGAACAAATCCAAGATTGGAATGACTCAAAAGACAAGAAAAAGAGGCCACTGGTAAATGGCTAATAAAATAAAGGTTACTGAGTGGTTGGGCAAGCGACTTTGCATATAAAATTTATTGTAAAAAGTTGAAACGAGTTGTATATTTAAAGCCCCCTATCAGTTGTGTTCAGTTGTTCAAGCTTTCATTTTAATATTGTATATGGTTATTGAACACCAAGGGTGGTGTTCCCCCAAGGGGGAGGGGTTTATGACAGCATCGGTTAGCATTTTTCATTTTATATTAAATTAAATAAATTAACGGTTGAGTTGGGGACATAGATTCTAGAGCTGAGCTAAAGGGGGAAGATTGCTTGGGATGTTGACCTATTTGGTCGCAGCCAGGGATGCTAACATGTATGAATAAAGGAAAGGTTGCAAAAATATCAGAGACAGAGGATTAGGTGGCACCATGATGATTGGCCTGCAAGATTCTGGCAAGTAGACTAAGGATGACAAAGAAAAACCAACTAAAGAAATCAGAGAAATAGTGGACAGCTGGCATGATCTTACGCGCTAAAGAAAGAATGGCGAGGCTAGCAAAAATGAGGGAATTTGCATTGCGGGAAGCTTGGGACTCAACTTTATCTTCAAGCTAGAGGTCGTGTAGGAGAGACAGGGGGTGCGTCTCTCAAGTTAGGAGGATGCAACCACAAGGCAAAGCAGTTCGTGGTACCTTGGTAGAAGCAACAACTGAGGGATAAACTTTACAACATTGTCTATGAATGTCGGAAGTTTGGAGCGCGTTATGCTGGCCAAGCCTTCTCATCTGACGGGAGGAACATACTTTTAGAGGAATTCGTTAACAGAAAGTCGAGCGCTGAGATAGATTTTCAACAAGGTCGGAGGACGATATTTCCTTCACGTTCCAATGTTGATGGGCTAAAAAAAAATTATTGGTTACGAAGTACACTGGTTCAAAAGTATACTCAAAACTGAGTTTATTGATAAGTAGTCTCATATAAGTTGGGGCTAATGTAATTCCTATCTCCATGCTTGATGAAGTTGCATGGTTACTAGACTTGAGAGAAAATGATGTGATGCATTTACCTGTTGCATATGCATATTTGATTAGGGGATGCCTTGATTGGCAACACTATTCATTAATAAATCGAAGATTACTCCCGAGGATATGGTTCATCTTACCAGCTCTAAGGTATTACAGATTTAGCTCGAGGGTGGAGGGGTTCGTCCCTCTGGAGACCCAATTCTAGCCAAGAAATCCATACAAGATTCCTCACTCATGCTCTGGAATCTGACTCGAGGGTGATTGGGCCGCAAGAAAGACCACAGTGCAACCCAATCTACAGTCAGGCAAAGAGATACAGTCCCTGACTCAGTTGCCCAATTCTGATTGAGATAAGTTCCTCTCATGCTTGACCTGTGTAATGAGTTGCATGTTAACTCCAATTGAATTGAAATGATGTTAGTAGTGTGATAGATATGTTGTGTTTTGTGGCCTCAGGGATTATGCTTAAACAAGGCACATACAATATTATGTGATATAGTGTGGTTAACATAAGTTTCGCTGAAGACACTGGTCTCCAAACCGACATTCAGCCTGTGTGTGACTTGTTGCCCAAATAAGTTGACTTTCCTCTGCTCTCAATTTTTAGCAATGAAATTGCAGAGGAACAATACTCTAATATAACCTAGACTGCACCGCCTTCATATGTACCTTGTGCAGCAATTAATTGAACATCATAACTAACCTTGCTTCCTAAGAGACCTGTTAGTCATTCATATCAGCAACAAATAGGATTTTCAAAAGGTTACCAGCTGCAGGAATGCACCAAGCTCAACTTGGATAAGAGTAATGAACTGAAGAATATTAGAATACATGAAATTCTGGGACCACTCTTAGCAATTTTATTAAAGGATAAGGCTCGTTGTTCATGCTTACAATATCACAATCACCAGCAGGTGCAAGTCCAATCCTCTGCAGCCTGAGAGAATATGGATCTACTTAGCTACAATACTACCTATTTTAATTGTCTATTTCAGCAACTTCCTCTAAACTTCGCAAGTGTGTGAGATAAATATTGAGAGATACTTTTTCGTCCAGTTGATATAGTTGATCACTCCCTAGAGTACATCTCGTGTCTTATCATTTGATCGCTCCCTAGAGTACATCTTGTCTCTTATCATCCTATTGATGACAAGATGATGAGATTTGTTCCAAGTTGAGAACCTGAGACAGCTCCATGAACAAGTAGCCTATCTTGATTTTAGTACCCCCAACCTGTATCTTCATGCCATACAGGTCGTTTCATTTCCTTACAACCTATGCACATAAAAAAATTCTTTTGGCATAATGAACCTAGAGGCCTTGGTATTTGTCTATGCATAGGTGACCATTGTAAATTATAGACCAAACTTGGTTAATGATTCCCATTTCTTTAATAGGTAAAGTGGAAAACAGGTGGGAGAGCGTCCCCATCATAGAGACAAAAAGGATAGAGACAAAAATAAGCATTTTAGCATGTTCTCGTCCTCTCCAATGACTGATTTACATTTCTAGTGTTGCACTCAAAATTCTACCAACAATATATATCTTTTCCCTTTAGAGGAGAACTCCTCTAAACCTTCACCAAAACAAGTTATATAGTCACAAGAATGATCTTCCATTTGTTATCCATCATTGTGACTAATCATTTTAAGGATCCTGTGGGTAACCTTGGACCAGAGAAATGTAATTACGTTGTGTTGATTGTGAACATTCTTCTGAGATGGTTGGTTTTGTTAAGAAGGTTGTAGTAACCCAATCCAGGGGCTGGGGTGTTGAAACTCTTATTAAAGAGGTTGAATTTGATGGTAGAATTTGTAGGGAAGTAAAGACCCAAGAGGAAACAATTACAGAGGAACGAAGACTAAATACAGGAAAACAAAGTGGTTTGTCATAGTTTTATAATAGATTTGTGATGTTTTGGGCTGAACATGATTCTAAGTTGACTAGGAAGCTAGTTCTTTTGTCCAAGGATCCTACTCATTCAAATCTGAAAGTGCTAGTATCAGCAAAATTGATGGCACATTTAATAACAATTCACATCTAATTCTTGGATATATTATATATCTGCGGTAGCATCCTTTGAATGGTGTCTTTCAATACTTAATGTGAAATTGTTTGCAGAGCCATTTCAATGATCTTAATTGCCACTTGATAATAGTGGAATACAAACACCAAAAACTATGGCTATGAAACTTGGCACTCTTACACTTATTCCTAAATATAAAGTTTGAATGGTATAGGTTTGCATTGAGAACAATGGTAACTTTCATTAGTATTCATCTTATGGTGGTTCCTCATTTCTGAAATTCATAGATAACCAAAATTATATCTTGGACTATATTTCACACATCTTGGTGGCACAATATGACTACTATAACACCCAACAATATAAAAGATTGAAATGCTCTCTATACCTAAAGGTACTATATTGTCCCCATTCTATTTTGTCTATTGGTAGCATTCTATTGAGCAACTTAACATTTTTTATGGTTGTGGAAGTATAATTTGATGATACGATGAGTAGTAAAATGAGTGGCGTTGGTCACTTTCAGTTAACGAATTCTTATTCTGTTTAATATGGCTTGCCCTGTCACAAGTCTCAATTTTTAGTACAAGTTTGTTGAGTACCAAATGTTTCTGGGCTTGTTTGTCAGCTAAATTTTATTTGAATGATGTTTTGTTTTTCAAGGTAAAAAGATCGATGTCCAATGCACCATAGATTAACGCCTTTGATTGTGAACACATACCATCTTTCATTTATTCTCATTGTTTTAGGCCACACTAATTGTTCAAAAAGTTTGGTTAAGGTTCTTTCGCTTGTAATTTAACATAAGGGTGCAAATTTTATATACATTATAGGTCCTGAAGCTTGATTCCCGATGGCAAGGGTGCATATGCATGCAATTTTCCAGAGGAAGTTTATTTAGAGTATAGATATAGAGTTTGACATTTACAGTCATGTCTAAATCATTCTTAGGGCTTGGAACTTTGATTCAAAATCCTATATATGGGCCTCAAATAGCTGGCAAGAAGGATCAAGAGGCGCAAGATGAAAAATTGAATGTAATGGATGTGTGGGTTTTATGGTTTTATCTTTAGAACTTTGAAGTGTAAATTTTATCATTCTTTATCTTTGGATCTATACTTGAAACACTTGGTTTAATCCTTGGATCTTCTAAGTATCTGTACAAGTGATTGGATTACAAGTGTTGGAGGCATCATTTTGCTTTCTCTTCACGGAAGAGGAGCCTTAAGGAACAATTGTGCTCAAGGAAATCTCCATTGCTCCTCAAAACTAGAGGTATGTCAATAGAAGATCCTTAGTTGGTGCCCTGAATCAAGATTCGTAGTGCAGCTCTAAGAAAACCTTTCTCGTTGTAGTTAATAATACAAACATGGATTGCCCGAGATACTAAAACAAAAGGCAATATGATACCCACAATGATTGAACAAGGCTTCTTAGAATAGTATGACAAGGCCTACGGTGAAAGGAAATATCCCTAATGTTGCCCAAAGAAAATGGTAAACAACACAAGTACCCCATTCCGGTAACCATGCAATGAGAGTTGGGTAACCTAGTAACCACCTCCGGTTAGACAAGGGGGTGAGTTAAAGAGTAAAATGAGGTCATGATGGTTGCAACTAGAGAAGGTAACATATTATTAAATGTAAATTTAATCGAACCTACTCTTTTAAGGACTTTTATTAAAGGCAACTAGTAATTCCAGAATCATTAAAATGTGAAGAGGAAATATTAGTAGAATAGATGAATCAAAAAACAAACAAATATAATAAAAAGTAGATAACGAATCAAAATGATTAAAAAAACAAAAGATGGATGACTAATAAAATAACATAAAAATAAATGAACTTGGATGACTATTAACAAAAATGAAGAGAGAAGAATTTCCATTACACTACAACCACGCATGAACAAGCATAAATGCATATGACAATTGAGTCACTAGAAATGATGAACCCAATCAAGGATTTACAATACCAAAAAAAGAGTCTAATTATTAAACTCTTACAAACATGCAATTTCTACTGCTGGGGGGAAGAGATCGAGGTCATTGTTACTCACCATTAGTGGGTGACCCCATAGGAGAAAAAATTTCTCCCACACTTTGCAACCAGCGAGCTAGGTAGGAGCCCTTGACAGCGACCACTAGCTTATGACATGCCATTTTATCTCCACCACCTACAGCAGTCATATGCCTCCTCAGCCATCTGGTAAGAGATCATGGACAAAGGTGGGCCTCCAATCAAAAGGTACTTTATTCATTTTGCAATTGGGTGCTTATGCTTGTGAATTTGGGCTTTTGATATAGATTATGGAGTGACGATGAAGGAGGGGTTTTCACCGTGATCTTGTTCCCTCACCTTAAATGGGGGGTTAATCATCAATCCTAGTCCAATGGCACCTCTCTTAATGGCCCAATGGGTCTAAGAGGGGCACTATTCGAAAAGCCTTGATTGAGATAGCATGTTCCATCTATCCATATTCCATACTTACCACTTTCAATCTTACATTACAAACCCTTATACCAACTCCATTCTTCAAGTTCAACTGACCGTTAATTCTCTAGAATTTGGCACCCATACATCCACATTCTTGGGTAGGGCCTGGAACTAACGTGTTCCATCTATCCATATTCCATACTTACCACTTTCCATATTACATTACAAACCCTTATACCAACTCCATTCTTCAAGTTCAATTGACCGTTAATTCTCTAGAATTTGGCACCCATACATCCACATCCTTGGGTAGGGCCTGGAACTTTTCCCTATGGGTTTTCCTCTCAAGAGGAGAGGTTTTGGCCCTGGCTAACAACCTACATTTTGTGTCCTCCTGTCTCATTGTTCTCTCATTGTTTGGTAGTTGTTTGATGATAAGAACATAATAATAATCAAATGAAAGAAGAAGTTAACCAAGTTAAGTAAAAATACATCACAAGCAATTATCAAAGTAAAAGAAATCACCTAATCTAGTTGCCCCTAAATTTCTCAACATGGTATCAGAGCTAAGGTGACAAGTAAAGAAGAGGTAGCTCGAAGATCACATCATTGAAGAAGGATACATAAGGGTCAAGTGCAAGGAAATCACTAAAGAGGAGTAAGCACCACCAAGGAGGAGTACTCATCTCAAAAGATCACATCATCACAAAGAGAAGAAGACCTCAAGAACCCTACCTCCACTCAAAGAAAGGACTACACATTTGAAGCATCTTGAAGTCTCCATATTCTACATCCCAAGGAAGCAAGAAAAAGCATTGCCATCATCATTAAAGAAATCAAGGAGATCTCCCTCTCTTTGAAGAAAGGATCACATCTCAAGCACATTTGAAGAAAGACGTCTATAGAAGAAGAAGTATTGTCATCTTCAAGGAAGCAAACATCATCAATCATCATCAAAATCAAGAAGGCATCAAGTTGAAGATATCATCATCAAAGGAGCATCTTCACTTGACAAATAAGTATCTTTATATCTATGTCTGAATCTACTATCAAAATGACTTCATTTTGCAAGGAAAGCAACAAATTGGTCAAGTCATCAAATTTCCTTGCATGGAAGAAGAGGATAGATTTGATCCTCATAGAGAATGAAGTTATTGAATATGTTAAGGGTTCAATCTCCAAACCATCTCAAGAGCAAGCTCAAGCACTATCGAAGTACATGAAAGGAGAAATAAGGGCTCAAAAAATCCTCGTAGAATCAATCAAGGATTCCTTCATCCCTTGTGTAGCAAAGTTGGAGAAATCAAAAGATATCTATGAAATTTGGTAGAATTGTTTTATGTAAGCACTACAAGAGAAGTTATATCATTGTATCAGAGGAAGAAAGGATAGCCTCATGCCTTATGAGGGTATCACAAATAAGAGATCAACTACAAGAACTAGGAGAAATAATGTCTAATAAAGAAATGACCACCATTGTGCTCAATGCACTACCTAATAAATGGGGCAACTTTGTATCGAGTATCTATGAAAAGAAGGAAGCCACTCCATTTAGTGAACTTTGGTCATTATGTAAGATTGAAGAAACTAGGTTGAAGGCACAGAGCAATATTGGATCAAATGAACAAGTTCAAACATAACATATGTTGTCATGGTTAGGAGAAAAGGAAAGTTTGATCCTTAGAAAAAGAAAAGGATTGATATGTCAAAGATACAATGCTACGAGTGTAATGAATATGGGCACTTTAAAAGGAATTGTCCCAAACTCAATAAGGACAAAAAAAAAGAGAAAGGAAAGAAAGAAGAGGTGGAAGAATCAAAAAAGAAGAAATCAAAGGAGGAAGTGAAAGATCTCTACTATGACTGAGATAATCTTCTTCACTTAGTTCTTTTCACTTATAGAAAAGAATAGTAAGCATCAAAAGCATGATAGGATGCATTATAGCAAGATTGAGATGACATCATCATAGAAGCATGGAAAGATAGCTAAAGTAGAAAGTCTACATGGTTATAGCAGTCATCATGATAGAAATGGCATCTCCATTGGAGGCATATAAGAACAACCGAAGTAGAAGTATATATGGTTGGAGGAAAGTCATCTAGCAAGATAAAAGATAAAGAAAGGTCATCATACATCATCATTATTAGAAAGGAGAGCATAATGACAATCACTGAGATCCTCCACTAGAATCTTTGTAAGAAGATTCACCTCTACTTGGAAGAACCAAGTGTCTTGTTGGTTGTCTATATTCCACCTTGTGTGGAATCCATTGTTTAGAAGGATGATGGTATGGTGACAAAGGGCTGCAGCATGTCAAGTTGGTTGAAGTACTTTCATCTTCAAGCAAGGAAAGGAAGATGCTAGAAGGAAGTCTAGATGACCAAAAGAAGGAAGAGGTATGTATATATTTGATAGATAAATTCATGTCATCATATAGTTGCAAATAACATGGTTGAATGCTCTATCTCATGAGAATGATCGAATAATTAGGATATCATACATCATCATTATTAGAAAGGAGCATTTGCATAATGACAATCATTGAGATCCTCCACTAGAATCTTTATAAGAAGATTCACCTCTACTTGGAAGAACCAAGTGTTTTGTTGGTTGTCTATATTCCACCTTGTGTGGGATCCATTGTTTAGAAGAATGATGGTATGGTGACAAAGGAGTGCAGCATGTCAAGTTGGTTGAAGTACTTTCATCTTCAAGCAAGGAAAGGAAGTTGCTAGAAGGAAGTCTAGATGACCAAAAAAAGGAAGAGGTATGTATATATTTGATAGATAAATTCATGTCATCATATAGTTGCAAATAACATGGTTGAATGCTCTATCTCATGAGAATGATTGAATAATTAGGATATCTTACATTAGAATGATGCATGAAGGCATGTAGACAATGTGCCTTGAGCTCTTCTACATATTGATGAGATGAAATCAACATAATATGACCTCATATGGAAGATGAGGTGGTTGAAAATTATGGTTCCTATAATGAAGGAACTATGTATAGAAGTTCTTGGGGAAACAATATGTGAAGAAAGGATGAAGAGTTCATGAAAGATACAAATATAATCATGTAAGATAAGATAAGTGATCAACGTCCGATAACTAAAAGGATTAGCTATGACATCTCCATGAAGAAGGTATGAAGACCTTGATAGGTATGTTGGAAAAGGAAAACCTTGGTAATATGTCTTGGAGATGGATTCATACATGTACAGGATGTTGATATTGCAAGACGTTGATTTCATGACGAAAGTCCATCATAAAAAGGTAACTTTGATTTGATGTTCATTTTGATTTTTGAAAACATCTGGTTGGGTTGTTATAAGGCTACTGAAAGGAGGTTGTAGAAGTCACCTACAACTAATACTCGTGTGATTGGATGGAAGATCCTGAAAGAAACATGAATTGGAAGAGGTAGTTGTATGAAGAAAAGGCAGATGTGGACTCGAAGATCGCTTTCCAATGAAGAGAAGGATGACATCACTATTATTTCAACACTATGGTTCATTGAAGGTAAAGTGATGGAGAAGATGGTCAATGCCCTACAATAAAGTGATGATGAAGAAGACAAAGTTCATGACATGGTGCAAAAAAAAGAGCCCTACAAGCAGTTGATAGTACCATGATCTCCAACAAAGAGGAGATAGTTGTTGTTGGAAACAAGTCCCTACTTGAGAGAGAACTTGGGAATATTCCTTTTATAGGAATGTGTAGATCCTCCCTAGTTGAGAGGAAGAGATAGACACATCATTCTTGTCTTCATGTTATGAAGAAAGAACAGAGGATTGGGTAAGCATATGGTTTCCAATACTCTTTGAGGATGTGGTTGGGCATCCAATAGGTAAGACTCAAGAGTAGTCGAAGAGGAAATTCCTTGAGGATGTGTTATTCCAAGATAGGAATTGTCCAAGAAGAACATACCTTGTGAACATCTAGGTGGGGTATGTGCTTAAGAGACAATGATGCTGGTGTCTATCAGTCATTATTTTGCCAGTATTGTGCTCTGATCTTGTGGAGACAATGTTGGTTGGTATGATGAGATGCAATGAGACAAGATGAAATAATAGCTTATGAGATGGCTTACCAATCCGACTCTTCTTATGAGAATTCTTTAGTATGAGAGTGTCCAAGTACCATGTATGGATTATGAATACCTCCCTAGTTAAAAGGGAGTGTTGAAGTATGTAACTAGGTTCAGTCTTGTTAATGCTTATTGTAATCATGATTTTATGTATTTGACGAAAAGAGAAAAAGAAATTTATTATTGTCATTCTTGATGCATGGGTTTCATGCTCAAGATAAATTTATTTATAGGTCAAGCACCCATTGAGTGCTTTTAGGTTTGTCATAGAATTATGAAATCAAAAGAGTCATTGTCATACATGTAAGACCCCTTTAGACATCTTGTATTATGTAAAAGAAATTTATTTGGGTCATAAAAGACCCTCCAAGACCTTGTCAACGAGCTACAAGTAGTCGATCTACATGAAAGGTCAAGTCAGCCTCATGGAGACAATTTGTACCCATGGAAAGCCAATATATACGAAGGAACTTGACCTCATTTGGGCACAAAACAAGCAAGTTCGATCTCCTCGAGAGAGAAGCTAGAAAAAGGACGAAAATCAAGGATAATAAGAAAAATAAGCAAGATCGAAAGAAGCTGGAAAAAGGACGAAAATCAAGGATAAGAAGAAAAAGAAGCAAGATCGAAGTTTTGGACCTCTCTCTCTCTCTTGTGTTAGGGCTTCTAAAGTTGTTGGAAGTTGTTGGGCAAGTCAAAGTTGTTGGAAGTTGTTGGGCAAGTCGAAGTTGTTGGAAATCGTTGGGCAAGTCAAAGTTGTTGGAAGTCGATGGGAAAGTCGAAGTTGTTGGAAGTCGCTAGGCAAGTCGAAGTTGCTGGAAGTCGCTGGGCAATTCGAAGTTGCTGGAAGTCGCTAGGCAAGTCGAAGTTGCTGGAAGTCGCTGGGCAATTCGAAGTTGCTGGAAGTCGCTAGGCAAGTCGAAGTTGTTGGAGAAGTTGTTGGAGTCGAAGTTGTTGGAAGGTAAAAGATTGTTGCTATAAGTTGTGTAAGGAAAGCTCATCAAGAAGGAAGTTTGACTTGGCCTTGGAGGGGTCTTTATCAAGGGTCTTAGGTCTTGGAATTCGTCGGGCCGCCATCAACGTAGTCGCTTGTCCACATCGGGCAAGGCCAACTCTTCATTGAACACAATCAACTCAGATCATATGAATTTCATGCACCGAGATATGATTGATCGATTCTGAGATCACGTAATTACATATAATATATGCATTTCAGAATGAAATAATCATAAATGCATAATGACATATCTAATATATGCATTTTCTGCTGTAATGAAATCCTCTCAAGAAGAAAGGTTTTGGCCCTGACTAGCAGCCTACATTTTGTGTCATCTTGTCTCATTGTTCTTTCATTGTTTGGTAGTTGTTTGATGATAAGAACATAATAATAATCAAGTGAAAGAAGAATCTAATCAAGTTAAGAAAAAATAGATCACAAGCTGTTATCAAAGTAAGAGAAATCATCTAATATTGTTGCCCCTAGATTTCTCAACAACTTCGACCCTACAATTTCGGCCTTGCAGCTTCCAAGGAAACCCTTATTCAGACTCCTCTTAAGACCTTCCTAGAGCAAAATAGCTCCTCCTAAGGTCAACAAGGTCCAGATAGAGTATCCTTCCTTCCAACTACAAGAGGCTATACTTCATCCTACTACAACTCGAACCTGCAACTTTGGCCTCTTTCTCTAAAATTTTGCATGTGTGAGAGAGAGCCCAAAAAACAAGATATTTCGTCCTTTCTTCTTCTAGACCTTCGCTCTCCTTTTCTGATTCTCCCAACTACAAATCGAACTTCAGGTTGAACTGCTCCTTTATATAGCCCTTCCAAGGGGTCGAATTCCCTCCTTTAGGCCGACTTGATGCCGCCAGGGCCGACTTGTACTTTGGGAGTTTCCAAGACTTTCTAGACTCAAAAATAATTTTTTTACATATATTTTTCCCAAAAGGGTCTAGTAAATATGATGTTGACTCTTTGACTCATGACAATAAATCCTAAGATCTAACAAACCATAGAGCATGAAGAACATGATTTTACCTAGAAGACCATCAATAAAGAGCATGAAACTCGTGCTTTAATAATAATAACTTTTTCTTTTCTTTTCTTGTTTGTTACATAGGATACATATTGAAATGAGTACAACAACAATTATGAAGACTGAAACTAGTTACTTTTCCAACACTCACTCTTAACTAGGGAGGAATTCATAATTCTACAACTAGTACAACATCATATCTCAAACTAAAGAGTTTTCTCAAGAAGAGTTGGATTGATAAGCCATATTGTAAGCATCACCATTATGACCAGCACTGTCTCTGAGGCCTAACTAGACAAGCTCTTCTTCATTCACGAGCATTACGTTGGGAGGCTTTACGTGTGATATTGCACTACCTCTACAAGGCACATACCCCATCTGAATGTCCACAAGGCATTTCCTTTAAGGACCGTTCTTATCTTGGATCTCCATACTTGAGTCCTCAAAGAATATCTGTCCTCTTCGACCACTCTTCCCCTGAATGTTTGTCTCATTCTCAAAGAGTGTCGGTACCTTTCCTTTCTTGGATGTTATATCCTGAAGGAAACCACAAATACTTATCCAATCCTTCACCATTCTCTCTAAATCACCTGGAGGAGAATGCACATGTGATGTCCAACATCACTCCCTCTCACACTGAGAGGACATCCCAATTCTCCTATTTGATTGGAGAATCGATCCTTGCTCCTATACAAGGAGACTCTTTTGCTCGTTCTCAAAACCAAAGGAGATTCTTGACTTCCTTTCAAACTAGAAAGTCAACATCACAAGCCCCATAGCTTGTCTTCATGAGTATCAGCTACTTGTTCTTCATAGTTGCATGGCTCCCTCTTTCTTCCGCATCTCTTGCATCGAGCTTGGCTTCCTTCTGAGGTATCATGGAGCCATCTTCTCAATCTTGTGAGGATCCAGGTCAATTTGTTTTGCTCATCACTTCCATGTTTGTCGTGGAGGCATTGTATTGAGCCTTTCCAATTCTTCACGTTGATTATGAAAGTGATCTTCTTTGACCTTCAGGTTATCTCCTTGCATTGCTACCTTCCAAGATGAACACATCTTGACTTCATAGTTGCCTAGTACTAGATATTGAGCTTCCCTCAATATCCTTTTATCCATGCAGTTGAACTTGCCTCAACTTGACATCATGCATTCCTACAACATCCTTTTCCACATAGAAAAATAATATGTTAAACAAATAACCAACAATTAAAAATGAAACTTACCTCATCATGATGACCTTCTTGAACCATCAACATCCTCATCGACTATCTCCACTTGAAATTTCCTTCTTACATCAGAGTGCTGAAGGATCGAACTTGATTACCAAGTTAGAACTTACTTTCCGAAGATTATACGAGATGTTAATCTTTGTTATATATTCTAGATAAATTCTTAATTCTTTATTCAATCTAAAATAAGTCAAATTCTATTTTCTTAAAGCATCATAAATACTTAAGCATATTTGTATAACCACCTTCTTCCATAAAATTCTTGAACGTATGAATCTTATCCAAAGTTTTACTTTCAACATGCATTCCTGTGCTTTTATCCAATCATCTAGCTATCTTCCTTATTCAGACCTATTGCATTCCCTCATCCCTTTGACAGTATTGATTCCACATTACATGGAATGTCTACTTCCCTTGTCATGATGCTTTTCCAAGGATCTTTAAAAATGATGGTCCTTCTTGGATCATGATGATCCATTAAACAAGATGACAATCTCTAACATAATGTTAGACAACACTTGGATGAACACTAGGCAGAAAAAAGGTCTATCCACCTAGATGATGTCTACAAAGCAACTTATTCATGTAAACTCTAAACATGCCATTATCACATGCTTCTCTCTATGATGCTCTACATAATCAAGATTTAACAATGCATACTTATCCTAAAGGAAAGAACATTCTATATAAAGAACCTGCCAAATAGAGTGCCTCCTTTAATAGTAAAGATCATTTACTTCTTCCTTCTTCGGCTTCTTCTCACGTTCTCCCATGTCCTCGACTACATGAGCTTCACTCCTTTCCTTTCTTTTGTTGTTTTGTTGGCTTGGACAGTCCCTCTTAAAGTGTCCAAACACATTGCACTTTAAGCATTGAACCTTGGACATGTCTTTCTTCTTGTACTTACCAAACTTTCCCTTCTTCAGCTTCTTGACTCGAGCTAGAAAGGCTTTTGACTGCTCATATGATCCAATATCATCTTTTACCTTGAACCTTGATTGTTCCAATATGCATTGAGCCCACAACTCATCAAAGGGAGTTGAATCTTTCTTGGAGTAGATGCTTGTTGCAAAGCTGCTCCATTCTAGTGGCAATGCATTTAATACACAGATGGTTACTTATTTAATACACAGATGGTTACTTCTGAGTCAGTTATTGATTCCCCAGGCTGTTGCAAATGGTCTCTTAGCTAAGGGACTCTCATGAGAAAGGATGCCATTTCCTCATCCTTTGATTTCTTCATTCTATATAACTTATTGCGCAAAAACATCTTTTGTCCTGATGTATGTACAGAGTACAAGTTCACTAGCTTGTCATACATGGCCTTGGAGGTTTTTAAGTTTGCAACAAATGGAACAAGAGAATCTTTAATGGACTCGACTATGATCCTTTGAGCCCTTACTTCCCCTTTCTTGTATTTTGCTAGTTCTTGTGTCTTGTCTTTGCTAGGTTCAATAATTTCCCCAATAACATACTCCATTACTTCTTGTTCTGTTAGTATCAGGTCAACCCTTTTCTTCCATGCTAGGTAATTTGATGCTCCAACAAGCTTATTGCTCTCCTTGCAAAAAGAACCCATATGACATGTAGATTCAGACATGATGTAATAGAATGATACTTACTTGATAGCCAAGATTTTCCTTGATGATGTCTCTAACCTTCCTGATGCCTTCACAATCTTCTTCTAGGAGAGATCAACAACTTTCTTGTAGGCTTCCTTCCAAACCTTCCTTCTTGATTAATAGGTTTTCTACCTCCTTCCCTAAGTATTTTCTCAAATGTTTCTTCTTGACAATCTTCTTCTTGAGAGTTTCTTTCTTGACAAGTAATTCCTTCTAGTGTCCTTCCAGCTGCCTTCCTTGTTCACCTTAGCTCTGATACCATGTTGTAAAATGTAAAGTGGCAACAATTATTTCTTATTTCCCTTTACTTTAATATTTGCTTGTGAAAATATTAGTCTTCTTGTTGTTCTTTACTTAGATCTTTTCATCAAACAAATATCAAGAATAGAAACATCAACAATAGAGGACACAGATATTAGGTCTTAGCCATGACAAAACCCCTTGGAATCTGCTTCAAATGAGATACAAAGACCCAAACCCTAGATTAAGTTCTTCTCCTAGTACCAAGTCAGCCCTACTCCAAGTCCTCCTTTCGTTATGCATCAACCAGCTACAAACTGCAACTTTGACCTGCGAGCTTCAATACTACAACTTCAACCCTGCAATTTCAGCCTTGTAGCTTCCAAGAAAACTCAAATTCAGCCTCCTCCTGGGACCTTACAAGAGAAAGATAGCTTCTCCTAAGGTCAACGAGGTCTAGATAGAGTATCCTTCCCTCCAACTACAAGATGCTACACTTCGTCATACTACAACTCGAACCTGCAACTTCAGCCTCTTTCTACAACCCAGAAACCCTAGAATTTTGCACATGTGAGACAGATAGAGCCCAGAAAACAAGATATCTCATCCACCTTTCTTCTTCTAGACCTTGGCTCTCCTCTTCTACTTCTCCTAGCTACAAATCGAACTTGATATCAAACTTGTGGAGTGAGTGAGTGTCAAGTGAGGTCGAACTACTCCTTTATATAGCCTTTCCAAGGGCCAAATTCCCTCCTTTAGGCTGACTTGATGTTGTTAGGGCTGACTTGTACTTTTGGAGTTTCCAGGACTTTCTAGACTCAAAAATAATTCTTTTACAAGATACATTTTTCTCGAAAGGGTCTAATAAACATGATGTTGACTCTTTGACTCATGACAATAAATCCTAAGACCTAACAAACCCTAGAAACATGAAGAACATGCTTTTACCTAGAAGACCATCAAAAAAGAGCATGAAAACCATGCTTTGATAATAATAACTTTTTCTTTTCTTTTCTTGTTTGTTACATAGGATACATATTGAAATGACTACAACAACAATACTGAAGACCGAAACTAGTTACTTTTCCAACAACACTTTGCCATGAAGTCTTCTCCCCTCCGTTACCATCATTGTTCACACAACACCTATTGATTGAGGGGTGGATTGAGGAAATATTACTTACCCTTGGGGGCTAGAAATACATAAGGTTGTCCTTCAGCAACTCCTACCTAGGGAGGAAACACCATTGCCAGTACAAAGCCTCAATTTTGAAAGGGGAGCCTTATTTGAAGTGTTAAGAATCCCTTTATATTCAAGCTTGGTTCAATTAGATGCAAAAATAATTATTGTACTTGATAACTGGTTGCTTGCACTAGACTTTATGTTGTGATTGTCAGGTGGTTCCATAGCCATGACCTTGGCACCTCACCCATAGGTACCCAGGCCTCCAAGGAAGCATATTCACACCCACAAATGAAGTGTTGAGAGCCATGGGACTCCAAGCAACAACAGAACGTTATGCACACCCTTGGGCACCTCCATCACTTAGAGCATTTTGGCACTTTTCCCTACATTTGATGACTTTTGGGGATGATGCAACTAGACCCAGCATGTCCCCAGTCGACCTTAGCACTTTGTGAGGGATGGTAGTTGATCTAAGGCCGGATGAGGATGGTATCACCCCTTGAGGCATGGAGTGCTAGCACCACCTTGGAAGCCCTCAATGTTGGAGCAAATACTGACACTATGACTAGTTGTAGGCCCATGAAACCACCTTTGGTGCCCCAAGTTGGATTTTGGGGTCCATGGAAGACTCTTGACAAAGACCTGAGGGCCAACCCTCGAAGAATGATATTTAGAGGTTCTACACCTTGTTTGGCATTCAAAAGCCTCAATGCATGCCACATAGAGCTCAACACTAGATGACATCAAGATTTTTAGCCCTGCGACTCACATATAAGGGAAAATCATGTGATTTTTTATCTAAGGTAGTGAGTTGGATTATAACCCAATGCATCATTGTGACTATACTTGTTTTCCTCGGGACTTTTAGGTTAATTAGACATTATGCCCCCTCATATAAATGGAGGAGAGGATCATTTGTAAATTCGTCATCACTTGGACTTGTGAATTCATCCTCTTTGAATATTTTGACCTCTTGTTCTAATGGGAAAGATGTGATCTATGGAGCAAAATTTGTCTTGAGCATTTGTTTGCTTTCGGAGAGGTCACTTTGGATAGATATTTGGATTGTTTCATGTATATTGTCATGTAAGTACCATGTTTATTGCAAATTTCTGATTTCTTGTCTAATGTATGGAAGGAATTAATGATCTAGGTTAAATTTTGTGCCCTAATTTTGTTGGATATCAATTGGATGAAAACTAGGTCATATTATTGGATGCATTGCATGTAATATGATATGTGTATGAAAATTCCCTCGGTGATCTCATGTTAGCTCTCCCAAGTGATCTTCAATAGCCCACAAAGGTGAGAGTTAGGGTTTTGATGCAAGGGCATCAAGATATCCTTACTTCTTTGTAATATTAAATCAATTTAAGAAACCCATAGACCCCATTGACCCTAGAACTAGTCATTGGCCTTCCTTGTTGGTGATCAATTCAACTTTTTATCCATAAATTTTCTCCCTTTCTCTCTTGACCTAATTCAACCCCTTTAAGGCCAAGCAACCAAGTTAAGGCTTGGTGTGAATTCCTAGGGAAGAAGAAATTTTGGTGTTGGAGAGTTTAAACATCAAGAGGATAGTGGTTGCCACAGAATCCTTCCTTTTGGTGGACATGCACTTCAATTTTATCCATAATTTTCTTTGCCCTAGGGTAAACCCTAGTTTGGTTTTAGCTTCAACTAAGGGGCTTTTTGAGGGTTCCATGTTGCTTTCCCTTGTTGGAAAACAATGTGGGAAACCCTTTCTTCTTACCTTGACCTTTGGCCACCCAACTATCAACTTATTAATCAAGCCCCAAGTCTTTTGTTGTACAAAATTGGCCTCTGTAAGGAAAGCAAATTGCCTTCATTCATTGATTGGAGCCTTGTACTTGAGCCAAATCTTTCCCTTAGAATCTCTTGGTCATCCTAATACCCTTATACTCAGAGTATCCATCATAGGTGACCTTATACCAGGACTCCTCCCATTGGCCCTTAGAAGCCTCTTGGTCATCTTAATACCCTTATACTTAGAATATCCATCATAGTTGACCTTATACCAGGACTCCTCCCATTAGTAAAAGTACATAAAGAGTAGGGGGTTTTGTTTTCGATGATAGTGGGCTATTACCCCATTTTTGTCACTTGGTCTAGTTATAGCCTTGTAGGGTACTCCTCTCAAAGGCCAACTAGATTTTGCGGCAACAGTCACCACATCAAACATCTACTTGGGAGTATAGTTCACGACACATCAATTTGGTATGCGGAAAGCCCTTCCGCCTTGACTTACCAAAGGGTATGGTTTTGTGGCCATTCTCAAGAGATAGTGCTTCCAGAACCAATTTCAGGACATCTCATCCAAACTCTAACTCATGGATGTGATTATTACACCCACGATCCCCTATCGATTGGAGATTTGGGGACCAAGATTGGTACAAATAGACTTGGCCTAGATGAAGAGAGTCTAAACCTTGCTTCTAAAGTGCATCACCAAATGCAAATGTATAGTCTTGCAACCCATTATTCAGGCAGAGTTTGGTGCCCACCCCTTCTGCCTCAATATCATCTTTTGCCTAGTTTCTTTCCTCCACAAAGTCAGATATTTTAGAGATTCATCTGTCGAGAAAGATTGGTACCCTACCTTGCACTTTGTTCCTCAAAGGCCCCTGCTTCGAATCACCCCTTAGGCTGGACATGAGGTTGGTTCTCAAATTTTTTTGACTTCTCCAAACATTGACCATATCCCTGAACTGTCTTTCTCCCTTCATATTCTCCCTTGTTGCACTAACCCATCTCATGTTGCCAAAACATGTATTAAATCAGTCCATAGGAGGATATCTACAAATTGTACATTATAGTCACTTGGACTCCCCCACCCCCGCCCCGACAAGCTTGGGCCCAAAGATGTCCTTTTACCTTTAACATTTCTTGGAGTTACAAGATGGCATCTTCATCCACCCCGATACACATCTAGACATTGGATGCACTAATTCAAGATCCCTTTGGGACAACTTCAAGTTGGTTTTCATCAACTCCAAGTGGACACTGACCACTATATACCAAGATCTAATAGGATCTACCAAGTGTGTCGCCTTCAGGAGTCGGAGACAAAGAAACACCTAATTTTTAGGTGCCCCCTATACTACAAGATCAAAGGGCACTACCACTGCCTCCAAAGAGATTCAGGAGGATCCCTCTCTACCTTCTTTTGATATCCTAACTAGGGATGCCTAGCCCTCTTCATCAAGAATATATTCAAACAGAAATCTCAAATCCTACATAGCCTGCCTCACTCAAGAATGATTCAGATGATCGTTTCTTTAAGTTACAGGATGCCATCATTGTCTACCCCCATACACATGCAGACATTGGACGCACTCACTCAAGATCCCATTGGGATAGCTTCAAGTTGGTTCTCATCAACTCCAAGTGGATATTGTTAAACAGACATGGTTAACGAGAAACAGATCGAAAGATAAAGCATGCATTGTATTTTTATTAACAATCTGATATACATTTATAGTACATTTGGTGACCGTTGGGATTCACATCCCAAGGTCTCTTGGACTGCTTTGTCCATTCGGCTTCCACGCTAACCCTTTAGGATTAGGTTTCCAACAATTTTAGCCTCCAAGATCTTTTCTAGATTGCAATTTTGATATCCAACTCATAATTAAATATTCCAACTAAGAAATTCGCTGGAATAAGAAGTGATGATTTTGCATTGGACGTTTCGGACAAATGAAAAAGAATATGGAAAATCCGAAACATGGGTTTTGTCCAGAATAGACCAAGTTTGTTTTGTAATGAGAATTTTTCCAAAATTTGGTCTGTATTAAGAGAAACAGAAGGTTCTTCGAAGACGATTTTATCAGATTTGCTGTTGCGGCTGTTTTCCAAATTATTCTAGTTGCAATACCAAATTCATCTTGTTTCTGCTGAATGTTGATGGAAAAATATTTTAGATATGATATTTCTGATCAATTTGTATTGTATAATCCAAATTTGTAATGAAAATCATTTATTAATAAGCTTTGTTGTAACTTTCCTTTGCTCTCTGTGTATTTAAATGAAAACAAAGATCAAAGAGAGGAGGATAATATGGGGAGAATAGGAGAATAGAGGGAGAGAATAGAGAGGGGGAAACTTCTGGCATTCTTACTTCGGTTGCAATTTTAATATACAGAGCGTGATTTTGAAGAACACATCGCGTTGTAATGACATTTGAATATCATGAATAATACATAATTTGAGTTGTTGTTCACTCATGATATTCTGAAGTAGTTAAGCAGTATTTGTTGGTGGCTTGGGCCTAGTCACTAGTGGATTTCACTGCTCTTTCCTATTCTATACTTTTAATTTTCCTTTACTGCAAGTTTAATTATTCGGCTTTACAATTTTACAATTGATTTACTTTCATCGGTGTGGATTTCATGTATTCATTTCATTACTTCTTAATTCTATCAATTGATTTCATTTATTTATGTTGTGGAGTGAATTAATCATTAGATGAGAATTATTTCTTATTCATTAAAAATACAGAGTGTTATTGATTAGATTAGATGCTTTATTTCTATGCAGTACCTTCTATTCAGTTGAAAGAGCTTTGTTATTGCTACGGTGCACTCGGTTGATGTAATTGCAATGAGAATCTCTTGATTAAGATTGAGTTTGGTTTAGATTAAGATTTAGTTTTGATGCTTGAATAGGTTAATTTCATTGAAGTTACAAGCTTGATATTTATGGTTTGAGCTGTTTACTCTTGTATTGAAGCATTACTCTCTATAGATATAACGATTTCCATCACTTGCACATATTGTGTACACTGTTGAAACAAAAATACTTACCCATGTTGATAATTAATGTGAGTTAATTAAGAGTTCTAAAATACACCTTATATGCACCCAATATGTGTCACATGGACCTTGAAGGTTAGTCAGTCTAGTAACTACCTCCTTCTACCCTCATTTGGAGCTAGGGATGCTAGGGGTACATTACAATAATATACCACAAAATATTTGTAATGAAAATAGGTGGCATACAAACTGTTGAAAGCATTGAGTAGAAAAACGTGTGAGAAAGGACAAATGTGCAGGGCGACCATGTATGGCAAAAACTGTTTCAAAACATAAATTCTTGCAGAAGTGTAGGAGATTGATGTGACATATATTGAATGTGGTGTAGAGGATTCTGCACCTAATATCAAAAAATTAATTAAGGATTATTCATAATATTAACAAATATTCAACGAATCAATGACAATTAGGACATCATTCGAGTGTTTAATAAAATTGATTTTAATGCATTGTGTAATGATTATTGGTTGTAAATAAATCAAGAAGATTGTATCCACTTATAATATAATATAGTATTTTCGACATTTATTCAGAGAATTGACAAGTAATCAACACACCATTCAAGTGCTTAATAACATTTACTTCTTGTAAGCAAATCAAGAAGGTGAACATGACTTTGTAGCCAATATTCATCATAGCATATTAAAAGGATGTGAAGACCCATTCCACACATTTCTTCTACACATTTTCCCATAATCATGACATCATTTAAGTGCTTTAAATAACATTAAAATAATAATTAAGGATTAATCCTACAATTAACAGAAGCTCGCTTCCCAGTAAACATAAGTCTTTTTAACATTTATTCGGCAATTCGATGCCCAATCAGGACATTGTTCAAGTCCTTAATATAATTTACTATAACACATTGTGTAATGATTACTAGTTGTAAACAAATCAAGAAGTTTGTATCCATCCATATTATAAAATAGTCTTTTCAAAATTTATTCAATGAATCGATGCATAATCAGGAAATCATTCAAGTGCTTAATAGTGTTTATTGGTTGTAAGAAAATCAAGAAGGTCTACATGGATCCACATCCAATATCATATTGGAAGGATGTGTGGAAGAGGGATATGTGTAGGAGAACCTTTGTTCCTCACTTCCACACCTCTACATACACTCACCCTCCACACATATAAACCTCCTGCTGTGTAGATTAGCATATATTAAAAAATTAATTATGGATTAATCATATGATTAACAAACATCTTTTCAGATTTTAATGGAAAGTAATATCAAAATCATAAGTTTTCATACTAAATTAATGGTGATATCATCATATATTTAGAGCTTAGGTGAATGAAAGATTTTTGAATTTTTCTAATGGTTCCTTTTTCTTCATGTTATAGAGTTTTCACATTTCTTTTTTGGTGCTACCAATTTCTTGCATCGTTACATTGTTTATGCTAATGACATGGAAACATATGCTAAATTTGTTTTACTATTACTGTTATGTTGAGAGAAACAATTGGTGGTAAGAAGAAATTGTAATGAGCTTCTCTCATATAACGTTGTCCAGGTTAGAATGAATGAGAGAACACAAGCCAATGAAAAATGCACCCTTGTTCAGAATCCAAAAGTGAAATGGAAGACAAAGATTAAGTACTCTTATTTCAGTGTTGCAAAACAAAGCATGGCACAATATACATTAATGAATAAACCAATAATGTTTACAAGACTAAAGGCCAAATTTTAGTACATAGAAAGAAATGAAGCAATAAGTTCAATTGACATCGCTGAGAAACTTATAGCTTATAGACGTACTCTTTATGGAAAGAACATGTATGGTAATCTTTGTCTTATTTTCTCTATTAGCATCTTGTTCTGAACAAGGACGATGAAGAAGTTGAGAGAACTTTGTAATGCAATACAAAAAGAGGTAGGTGATTGTGATTTTATTTTATTGAATACTCAAATTTAGCACCCAGTAAAGGTAACAAATTAGACAATGGGGTGAAAATAGCTCCAAAATTTCTTCCAAGGAATACATAAGTATGTGTAAAGTGAATGAGTCAATCTTGGATTTCTATTTACTTAGGTTGTGTACATATGAACATAGGTTTATGGAGCAAGGTAATCATGGTGATTTCTTCATGAACATTGTTTTAAAATCCATTTGCGTATATTTATATATTCCAGACTGGCTACTTAGACAAAATTACATTGAATGTAATAAAACATCAACTATAATTTGTCAAGGTTTCATCAATTATGGCCTTTGTTCTCATTGCATGTAATCTAGTTACTATTTACTATTTTTTCTATGTAAATCTATATCAATATTGAAATTTGCAATGAGTATAGAAATATAATAATTATGAAATAGTTGTACTTTTTCCATTGCAATAGTTCTGATAACTATTGAAAGAAATGCAAGTGGCACAACATGTATATTTATCATGCATTTGGTCTTGGAAATAGATAACTGATAAAACAGATTCACTTTTTTGTTGCAAATAGTTGTTTAAGCGATTACTCTATTGCTTGGAAAAAAGACAAAAAATATATCAATCTAATTATTATTATTGAACTATATATCAATATTGAGAAGCTTTTATTTTTGTTTAGTGGTACTAGCTATGGCATAAATGGATCAATAATTCAATTGATAATTTTTTAGTGCTGAAATTGTGGGCAATGATCCATTACATTTGACTCAAACCAACATGGGATTGATATTCAATAAGAAGCATCCATGATCAGTGGAACACATGATTGGCTCTACCTTTATGTCAACTAATAGCTTTTCTCCATAGCTAACTGTGATAAAGGAAAGTGTTCCCTCTACAGATAGAGGCAACCCCTCTAGCCCTAGAGTGGGTCTAGTCACAAAAAAGACAAAACAACATTTGATTCCATTAAATAGTCATCGTTAGAGGCCTACCTCAAACCGGTGCTTGATGAAGTTTCCAATGTGCTGCTCCAGTTTCTGTTTCTTTCTCCTCAATGAGCAATCAACCTAAAACACCACAAGAAAACAATAGAGCACGTAACCGAGAACAACGATGATCTATTTACTTATAAAGTCAAGAAATCATAAGCTATCAAGTAAATTGTACACAATATATAGGAAATCATCATTGATTGTATTAAATGAATCAAGAGCAAAGCTTACAACCAAGTCTTGACATTGCAAGCCTTCTCAGAGGGTCCAGCCAGTATGTTTCTTCAAGCATTCACTCTCAAGAATGGGTCTCCCAATAGGACAATAGCTCTCTCTCTCTATCAAGCCCTCATGCAAAACTAAGATACTCCACAACCTCTTATCAAACTATTAGCAATCCCACACTTTCCACACTCA
>APFE030153941.1:124935-162092 GCA_000404065.3 Pinus taeda | reverse complement strand
TTTAAAGAGACAAACAAGAAAGTACGAACTACTTGATCCAAACAATTGTGAACTATGCTTGGTAGTGAAGAAATTGAATCAATATCAAAATTTGGTTCAATAATCGACACTAAAAATCAACCAGCAAGAAACAAACAATGAAAAAGCCTCAAGAAAATCAATAAGATGGTTGCGGATGAACCTTGGATATACAAGAAACCCAAACAAATGGTTCAAAAACTTGAAAGAGCTAGGTCACAGGGCCTAAAACCACAAGACTCACTTAATGAAACCAAAGAGACAGTACCTTAACCAAAAGCAATCAAAACAAGCTGATGGGAGAGAGGAAACAACAGGGGATAAACAAGACTGGTGGATTTAGGAGGTAAAGTTATAAAAACAACTTTATAGGAATCGTAACAGGTGTTACACTGACAATTAGAGATGTCATCACAGGTGTTACACTGACAAATAGAGACATTCCTACAAATGATTCCCTAGTGGAGTCACCAACTTGTGATAAAGGAAAGTGTTCCCTCTACAGACAAAGGCAACCCGTCTAGCCCTAGAGTGGGTCTAGTCATAGCAAAGACAAAAAAACAATCGATTCCCTTATATAGTCATCGTTAGAGGCCTACCTCAAACTGGTGGTTGATGAAGTTTCCGTTGCACTGCTCCAGCTTCCGTTTCTTTCTCCTCAATGAGAAATCAACCTAAAAGACCACAAGAAAACAACAGAGCATGTAACCGAGAACAACAATGATCTATTTACTTATAAAGTCAAGAAATCATAAGCTATCAAGTAAATTGTACACAAGATATAGGAAATCATCATTTATTGTATTAAATGAATCAAGAGAAAAGATTACAACCAAGTCTTGACATCGCAAGCCTTCTCAGAGAGTCCAACTAGTATGTTTCTTCAAGCATTCACTCTCAAGAATGGGTCTCCCAATAGGACAATAGATCTCTCTCTCTATCAAGCCCTCATGCAAAGCTAAGATACTCCACAACCTCTTATCAAACTATTAGCAATCCCACACTTACCACACTCACACCAAAGCTATCTACTTAGTCTCAAACCAAACTCAAAACTAGCAGCTCCCAACCAAACAGCTAGCAGATCATAGCAATGGTGAGTGGCTTTATAGGAGGAGTCTCCATGAAATGAGGGAGAGGGAGCTTATCCTCAAGGGAGGTTGCATAAGAGGTGGAACCACCATCCTAGAGGAGGAAAAGCGACCCAAACTGACCCAACAACTAGCTCTAGAAACATCTAGAAGTCCGATTGTTTGAACTAATTCGCCAAATTTGGATCATTGCAGGTCATGAACTGGGGACTAGCGACGACGTCGCAATGATACAGTGCATGACAGGGAACCGTCGTGCATTTTAAGGGTTTACTAGCGACGATGCACGAACTTAGTCAAAAGGGGTCAATCTTTAGCATTAGAGAGCATTTGCTTAATCTTCTTGCACGAGTGGGAAGATATGGACATGTTTATTTGATGTATGACACAACAGAGGGACTGAGATGAGGACAATGACAAACCACTATGTAACACTAACATGCGAAATAGCAATCATTCATGTGTGCAAAAGAAAATGCGTGTTCTTATTTACGTACATGTATTACTCTGCATAACCTTTCTCTTGGACTTATTTGTATTCCAAATAAAATGTGCAAAAAAATCATACAATATATTTTATCCATATAATTGCATATCATTCAAAAAACCTAACTCAACTCCTCAGCTAAAATGTGCCTGGAAATAACAATAAATTGTTGTCACAAAAAAAGAAATATCCATGTAAAATAATGTGGAAATTAACATTTAGAAGTGGTGTGTAGGATGGATATGTGTAGAAGAAGTGTGTAGAGGGAGAATGTGCATAAACATACAACTTTTACACATTCAGTTTAATTTTTTTTTATCTCATTTACCTAACCTTATAAAGTCCACAAAATCTCATATGCCCATATACTATTTGTCCATAGATATATCCAAAATGCATGCTTAGATATTCACTCTATATTCTCATACACTATATTCCTACACACCGGTTCTCCACACATACACCCTATTCTGCACATCCTTTACTCCACATAACTAAATATGTAAAAGTTTAAAATGAAAAAATAAGTGAAATTGTTAAAGAAACTTTTGATTTCCCAATTATTTGTGCAATTTTTACTTCCCTTTGCATATCCATTCTCACATGCATACATCCTCTTCTACACATTTTTTTTTTGATACACATTCCTAATTCTTATTATATTTAATTTCTTTAACTTTCTATATTATCCATTTACTTCAAAAAGAAATAGTGCGGGCCATAATCGAATTTTCAATTGTTAATGATAGAATTTGAGTTAGAGTGCAAAGTTCTAGGAAGGTAGTGTAACTGCTATTGCGATACCCCCACAATGTACGAGAACCACATATCTTTGTGGAACAAGCTTGTGTCATTATATTGAGGATATTTGAAAATGAATCATGATAATTGTTATGGCCATTGTTAGAGTCTGTAGAGTTACTAACTACATATTTCATTTTTTTCCTATTTCAAAATTGTTTTTCAATCTCTAATAAATAAGAAAATTAAATTAGGGAAATATTTTAAAATTAGGAAGATAGTTTTGGTTTATGGAAATATGGGAAAAATGATTTTTTTTCACATGGAGTATGACAACCGTTAAATCGGTGGTGATCTACATTGACGTAGGGTGCATCAAATGAATTAAAAAGAGGTATATAGACACATGTTGCATGTGTCAATCAAATGTTATTTATTCAGTAAGTGTATGGTGTATTTGGTATCATATGAGACCAAAATCCACTTATCTCGTAGTTGTTTTCTTCCTACAAGAAGGTATACAAACAATGAATAATGTTAGTGGTTAAACATGGACTAACAAAGCATTGAATTAAGTGAAAACAATGCATAAACTAAACTATAAACAACTTGAAACAAGCCAATGAAGCTAAACAAATAAACAAAGGAATGGGAATAGGGTCTTCTTAATTGATTGTTAGTAGTGGAAGAGTTACAAGTGAATTTCAAATACACTTGAAGAGAGTTTCTTGAGCAATGCTGCACAATAGCTCTCAAAACGTATCCCCCCTTCTCAATCTCTTTTGCGAGCTTTTGCTCTCTCAAAGAAGCAAATAGAACTCTCTCAATGGTGGAATCCTCTTAACCTTGGCATGATTGATTGCTTTGGAACAATTTTGGAAGCATAATGATGCAAAAATTCTTCTTCTTCTTCTTTGTCTCTCCATGATCTTGCATTTGTATAAATTTTGAACACCCTCTTCCTCCTTTGGATCATCAATGAGGTTGTTTCGCTCATAAATGAGATGAGAGATACCACCATCCTTCAATTAAGGCTTCTTGGTCCTCAAGGTTCAAATGGTTAGGCCTATCATGTCAATATTTTGAGTGTTATTCATTCAAATGTGCCTCCCAAGGTTTGGTTGGGATTTCTATGACCTTCATAACTATCGAAGGAAAATCTGTGAGGGTTAAATAAAATGTCTTTGAAGTACCCGTGAGGGTTGATTTTTTAAGCCAACTTTAGGAAAACCTTTCAATTTTTTCCTTTCATAATGTTTTCATCTCAAAATGTGTCCTTTGTACATGCTTCTTACTAAATTTGAGTTCCCTCTTGTGTACAAATAAGTGTACCATTTTTTCATAATAACATTTGTCCCCTTATGTATGAGGTTAGGAGCAAGTGTATAATCGAAATACATCACCTTTTGTTGTTCATGATCATGATTCTTGTTGATTTCTTGAGAGATATAATTTTTTTGTGGACATGATTATGGGAAATGGCCTCAACTAAGAACTGAAAGAAAACCATTCTTGAAAGAAATAGTTATACAAAAGTGTCTATATGAGGCAGGCTTGTCCCATGCTCATTATGATGACTTTGATTGAACTATTACAAATACACATGAAAATATTGGCAAATAAATTTTGAAGTGGATAATGTGTTTTCCTCTTAAGAAGATAATTTCTCTTTCCCTTAAGGTTGTCTCTATAGATTGAATTGGGTGCCCCCATGCATTAGCTATAAATCACTATTGAAGGAAGTGTGATCTGAACGCATGGGTCTTATACTAACTAAGAGAACTAAAATGATCATAAAGTACAATAAACCCCTAACGTGAAAAATTGTGTTGGTTGTCTAAATCTTTTGGAGATAAAATGAATAGATGCTTACCCTATCTAACATTTTGGGTGTACACTCCACCCATCATCAGGTACTAGAAAGAAAAAAATGGTGATATTAAATCATAATATTACTAAGTGAATTGACATACTACAATATTATAATATTACTTAATAAATTATAAACCATATATTTTCCCAAAAATGTGGGTAGTAATCAAGGCACTGCTTCAATTATGGAAGGTGAGTGTTGAAGGTGACAGAAAAGAAGCACCAAATGTCTGAAAATGGTTCTAATAAATCCATATGAATTTGAGGTGGGTATTGGAACATGGTGAGCAGAAGGTGTGTTAACAAACGTTGATAGTATAGGAGGGATACAAAAACTTTCAAAGGTTGGAGCTATAGTACGAGAGGAAACAGTTAAAATAAACACTTGAGGTATTATACGTCCCTGGGGTTGGGAGAACGTCCAAGGAAGGTACATGCATGTTCTAATTGTCATAGTGGTGATCAATTATGTATTCAAGATGAGTAAAATGTGAGCTCCAACCAAAGGAGACTAGGGACTGCCACCACGGAAAAGACACAAAAACATGAGTGCGAACGCTTTTAAAAAAGAATCTTTTTACACTTGCCAAAATAATCTTAAAAGTGGTTTTTGGATGTACAAACATGGAGATGGGTACCAAAAGAGTAAAATGTCCTACTTGGTGATGAAAGTGGACATCTACAGAAGGTGGGCACCTCATTGGCTAGTTTGAGTGCGAGGTGAATGAGATAGATGTGGTAACGTAGATGGTCTAATGTGATATGGGGGGATGGTAGGCCAAGTATAGAATGTGATGGTGCATTCATAATGATCCAAAAAATAATGGTGTCCTAGGAGGAGGTGGTAAGAAATAAGGTGAAGAAGAGAGATGAGGCTTATATTCAAGGTCATGTAGGTGGGTGGCTCTAGAGCTAGAGAAAATGGGTATGGATATCTATAATGCAATGAGAACTACTAAATGAGGTAATTTGTGTAGGTGATAGTTCTATCAACTGATGTGAACATTTATCAAGTGCGAGTGGTAAGTAAAGGTAAATGTGGCCAATGTAGTGGACCTTATGATTAATTTCAAAGAAATTATGTCAGGATATGAAAATTTTTGGAGGAAACCTAACATGCCAATGAAGAATGATACCTTGAATGTTGATTATCACACTGGAAGTCTTGGTTTGGAGTGGAAGTTGTTGATTACATGTATCTTAGAAACCAATACCCCAAGTGAGATAATCTTCATCAAATAGAATGTATACTAGTAATAGTGAATAAAATGTAACCAAACAGATAGGAAGGCACACCTAATGAGCACTCTGAGTGTGAAACATGACCAAAATGAAAAAATTTGTTGAACTGAAAGGAGGGTGCCATGATGTAGATGAGAATGCCATGATCCCAAAAACATTGACATTTTGGTGAGTTATTGGACATGTTCCCTTCTTCAAATGCATTAGGTGTTAGAATTGGATTTTAAAACCAATTTACATGGCCTTTAATCACTAAATATCTGGTTTCTACTACATAAATGGTATTAGTTTGTGCGTCAGAAGTTGTGAACACTTTTTCTAGTAGGAAGAAAGAGTGATGTTGCATGGCATCCCATGGAAATTCAGGTTCCATCATGGTGTCAAGGATGTCCTCATAAAAATGAAAGAGGTTCACGAAAGGTGATGAATGATGTGATAGATCATTAGGTGCAGGTTGGGAAATGGAAGTGCTAGCTGACAAGAAAGGAAATGATTATGTGCTTGCGGCCATAAAACCAAAATATGTTGACAACACATAGACAGGTTGGGTCCATGTGATAATATTGGGTTCAATATTTGTAATGGGCAAAGTGATCTCAACAACATGGAACGACGAGCAGATGAGTGATCTCATCACTAGGAGGTAGGGGTATCTCTTTTATGGTCGCATAAGGGCGAATGGGGATGGTGTCAGTGTCATGGGAGCCACCAAATATATGAAAAATAAGATAAGAAGATGCAAAATGAGAAGTGATAATGCAAATAATACATGGGTGTTTGACACGTGGTGCATCTTCTAATGTTATGTAATAGATAGTTTGAGGCACATCATCACTAGGGATGGAAATATCTCTCTAATGGTTACCAGTGGTGATCTAGGGGAGTTATCCACATGTGGCATGAATTCAAGGGGGCATGTCATATATCAATCTTGGTTTTGTCGGATAAGGAAAGAGAATAGGAGACTCTACATAGTTTTTTGCAAATCATCTCATATTTCTCTAAGCCTAGGGAGGCATGGGAAATGACATGTGTGATGCATATGTTGTGTGAAAACATGAAAATTATGACACTTTTGCATTGAATTTTTCTTATGTGCATGCTTAGTGGTTGGAAAATAAGCATGAAGAAAAATCAGAATTTATTTCAGGGTTGGAAAATGGTTGATCAAATGTTTGAACTTATTGCATAGGGTGCATGAAGGAGTTGGTTTGGAAGCATTATGTTTTCACTTCTTCCTATTCATCCTAATAAGGTGTGATCGAGGGTGTGAGGAATGATGGTGTAGATCACAAGGGTTTTTTTCTCTTAGGGTTTATTCAACAAACATACAACAAATGGTTTTAGGTGCATCATCAACAACTAGTGTTGCAGGAACTGATGGTGCAACCATACTAGTTTGATAAAGGTTGATCAATGCACCCTGATACCAAGGGAGATCAAGGAAATTATGAGTATAATTTCCATGTTGTGTGAAAATGGTGCAAGGGTGGTTGGTGTGTAATCTCTTATTGTGTGACGTAGTGGAATTCTCTCCTTAAAGGGAGGGTGGAGGGTCAGGAGAAGGTACATATCCCTTAGGGCCACAAAGAATAGCATTCAAATATTTTAATGATGGACATTGGTTGGTAGGGTGCCCCATTACATCACATAATGTGCATGGGGGAGGTACCCTAAGAAAAGAGGTATATGGGGTGTCATTCTTCTGGACTTTCCATTTATCCTTTTTGGTAGTACGCTTTGGTGTCAATCCAAGTGTTTATATATGTGGTAAGGTTTCTTGAGGGGGGTTTGGGGTAACCATTCTAGTAGATGTGACACCTGAGATTTTTTACATGGCTTGGGGTGCCAAATACCATACGAGCATCATGAGAACCATATTTGGTAAGGTAATGGTATCCATGACTTGGTGTGAGACAAAGCCAAGAGGAGGATATAGGAAAGGAGTTTAAGTATTTTCATAAGGGATAAAAAGGGCTTCACTCATCACAATGTTGGAGATTTATAGGGATTATTTTTTAGGATCCTAAGTGTGGTCACCATTTGATGTAGTCATCATGCATATGAGGGTTGCAGAAACTGATGTGATAACTGGTGGGTCTCCTAGATATGTGCTGAGGGGAGATGAATTTTTGAACATTCTCGGGCCAAGTTCAATAAAGGAAGTGTCCAATTTGTTTTGGGACCCAATAAAGGGTAACACATAATTATAGGAGGAAGAATTATTTGTCTCATAATTTGTTAATTGGTTGATGGTGATGATTTTCCCATTATGGGGGAACTCATGGTGTGAAAGACTGTTGATGCCACAACCTTCATGAAGTACATGTAACTTCATCCAAACAAGATGTTGTAATCAAGAGGGGAATCTAGGACTTAAATATCAATGAGAATTGTCTTTTCATCGAGTTCAACAGGGATGTTCTGAAAGAGTCCCATAGTCAATGATAGGAAATTGTCATATTCCCTCAATGTGATGTAGGAAGTAGTTAGTTCAGGGGATCCTAGTTTTTCCCAAACTAACTTCAACATGATATAGGTGGATTCCACCTCGTCAAGGATGTAATGATGAATAGTGACATTTTGAATGGTTATTGAAATATGGAATGAGATTATGGATGGTAGTCATGGTTTTGAATTTTCCAAGTCGAAGGTGATTAAGTGTAATTTTAAGGGATCCATTTCACCTAATGCAGAAAGGAGTGCTTTCCATTGAGTTGGACATGTTTGAAGGACCTCCAATGCTAACATGGAAGATGTATATTGTGTAAGGTAATAAAAACTATTATAGTTGTAGGCTACATTTGAATTATGGGATGTGAGATGCAACAGTCCCTTTGCAATCCTAGAGGTGGGTTTAATGGGAGGCTGATATATGGTCAAGGGTGGCATAGTTGTATTGGTAATGAGTATTGTTGATTTTTAGGAAATGGGTTCGAGAGGGGTTCCATAATCATGACTTCATGTTTGGAATATGACATTCATTCCTTTCATGTAGATATCATGACTAGAGGTGTCATAAGAACTTTCCCATGTTTGGTTTTGATATTGGGGAGGACCAACCTCATTTTGTGTAGCTACTCTCCTTAATGGGGGAACGAATTTAATATTATGACATGCTACTAGTCTATTCCCCCTTGTTCCCTTCCCTCTCTCATGCATTTCAACCTTGGGAGTTGAGGGAAATGATGGGTATAGTGGCCATACTCTCCACAAATTTTACAAGATTGGTTAGTCTGGAGACCAACATTTTTGTTTGCTTTTGCATATTATTTGTACCTTGGTTTTGGTTTTGGTTTTTATTGGTGGTATTACCCCTAGTTGGTGCCCTCAATTGTTGATATTGTTATTGGTTCCCCACTATCCTTAATATCCTTTCATCTTATTCTTCCATTTATTTTTATTCATATTGGATGGGTGTATAGTATTGATTTGTTCAAATAATTATTATTTCTACGGGAATGAACGTTGAGAAAAATTAACCCCTACATTCTATTGAGCTGGGGGGTTATTCTATTGTTGTGTTGGGAAAGGAAAATATGGATTACCTTGATTATGGTTTGGGTAATGAGGTTAGGATGGTGAATTTCCTTCTAAATTTTGTGCAGTGTATTGATTACCTTGCTTGGGAGGGTTTTGAAGAGGTGTAGGTTGGTTGGGACAATATTCAGTGTTTGATGGTGATGGTGTTGTGGGTGTCCCATTGAATTATTGGGATGGTGGTTACATACCATAAACATTTCCAAGATATGGAAGGAAATTCCCTTTTGAGTCTAGGTGAGTGCCCTAACCAATCCATTGGAATCGTTTGATGCCCATAGACTGTCTTGAGTAAAGAAATACAAGCAAGGAGCATCAGGGATAACAAAGTAGAGGTACCCTGATTTCGTGTAAATGAGCTCAAATTGTTGAGCTTTACTGATAGTATCTTCTTGTTACACAACATTTTGTCACTATCCCTGTACTTCATGCTTCATGATCCTAGAGGAAAAGTGAACCCTACATGCTTCCCCTTCATGAAGAAACTCCCATTGTGTCCCTCTTCATGATCAGAACAATTCCCTTTTGCATCATTTTCCACAAATCTTCAGATTTTCCTAGTTTACAAGACTAATGCTAATGGGCCTTGTTCTCCTCGTGCTAATATGTAGGGATTAAGAGGGTCAATGATGTGGGATACATCATGGCCCTCCTTCAACATGGTTGCTTCCTGTTGAATTTAGCTCATTATCCAGGAAGTTGACCGAGAGACTCCCTTCCAGTACCTTAGAGCTTGCATGCCTTAATGGCAAGTTCTTCGCACTCGATGACAAGTTGACATCATTGGCTTTCAATCGGGTGATTTCACGGGTGTTCAACTACAGTTACTTTATTCACATTCCATGAATTGTGCTAATAGTACCCTGAAGACCATTGTCATTATTGGTGGTTTCTCTCACATCGGCTGGTAATCAATCAATTCTCTAGCATGATTGACGCCAACACATCTACTCACATGTTAGAATCTATACTTTGATCAGGTCATGTTGGAGCACAAGACCCTAGGCTTAGATTACAAAATTTTAGGTTGCAAGGTGATGTGACATGATCATGTTGATATACATGTCTTTTTCATATGGGTGGCTGCGACCATAGCATGAGTTGTCATATGTGATCTTTCTCATTATTGGATGGTTGCGACCATACCTTGGTTTTGATATGATCCTCTTTATCGGATGGTTGCGCCCATCCCTAGATCCATTTAAATGATCATTCTTTGGATGGTTGCATCCATACCATGATTCATGTATAATTTGATAGAGTTTTCAGTTATGTATATGTATCTGTACTTACTTGCAGGTTTTCTGATGGCAGACTTTGGTTCCCCACACTGATTCATAAAGCATTTCATCCCTCACTCTAGTTCTGCCTTCACACTTTAGGGGGAATATGTTACACAACATTTTTTCACTGTCCCTGTACTCCCTATTCCATGATCCTGGAGGACCTCTACAGTGAACCCTACATGCTTCCCCTTCATGAAGAAACTCCCATTGTGTCCCTCTTCATCAGCAGAACAATTCCCCTTTGCATCATTTCCCAAAACTCTTCTGTTTTTCCTAGTTCACAATATTGGTGCTAATGGCCCTTTTTCTCCTCTTGTCGATATGCAGAGATTATAACTATCCCTAGCATTGACCGGAGCAACTAATCCTTGTTCCAATTGCATTGATCCTCTTTTGGAAAGTTTCTTAAATAAGGAGCCAAAGTTTCCAACTCTAGAAGCTTCGTAACAAAAGTCTGGTAAATGGTTGGGTCGGATGGAGTCGAGGATGTCAGTTTGGGCTCCTTTCCCTTATTAGGATGGAACTACCTCAAGAGATAATACTTTCTTCATGAGAAGAGGAACCATCTCCCATCCATCCATGCTATATAAACCTCCATTTTTCCCAAGTGCAAGCTAGTGTTAAGTGTTGGTGTGCTAGTGCTAATTAAGTTTGGAGTAATCAACAAGTTATTCATAGTTGTAACTCTCTAGTTGTGTTTGAGGGAGAAGTGTGAATTTGGTTTAGTGTGAAGACTAAAGGGAATATCCTTAAAACTACCATTGTTGAGGTCATCATGGAATGCTAACAGAATTGTGTGGGAACATGTATTTGTCAGAGGAGAACAGAAACGTCAAGGCAATGATTGTAATCTCTTCTTGATTTAATATATATGCAACTACTGATTGATTTCCTACATTATGTGTCATTTCACATGTTTATGGCTTAATATTTCTTGACTTGTTAAGTAGGTTTAATTACAATTTGTCTATTATCATGGTTGTTATTTTCTATTGTTTACTTGTTTTAGGTGTTCAAAGAAGGAAATGGGAGATAAATAGAGAAAGCAAGCAAGGTCATCACCAAATGGGATAAGCATACTAAGAGGTAGGCCCTCTTAATTGGTTCTAACCTAAGGAAATCTTCCTTAGAATATCTTGTTAGTGGCTAGACCCACTATCGGGCTAGAGGAACTGTTTGTGTTTGCACTTAGAATTTTTCTTTACTACAAAGGAGGGTCGATGATGTGGGATACATCATGGTCCTTCTTCGACATGGTCGCTTCCTGTCGACTTCAGCTTATTATCCAGGAAGTTGAGCGAGAGACTCCCTTCCAGTACCTTATAGATTGCATGCCTTAATGGCAAGTTCTTCGAACTTGACGACAAGTTCACATCAATGGATTTATATTGGGTGATTTCATGGGTGTTCAACTAGAGTTCCCTTATTCACATTCCATGAATTGTGTTGATAGTACCTTGAGTACCATTGTTATTATTGGTGGTTTCTCTTGTGCTTGTTAACAGTTTACATCATCGGCTAGTAATCAAGAAATTTTCTAGCATGTTTGATGTCAACGCATCTACTCACATGTTAGAATCTGTACCTTGATCAAGTCATGTTGGGGTGCAAGACTGTGGGCTTAGATTACAAAAGTCCAGGTTGCAAGGTGATGTGACATGATCATGTTGATATACATGTCTTTTTTAGATGGGTGGTTGCGACCATACCATGAGTTACACAGAAGTTTGTCACTATCCATGTACTCCCCACTCCATGATCCTGGAGGACCTCTACAATGAACCCTACATGCTTCCCCTTAATGAAGAAACTCCCATTGTGTCCCTCCTCATGAGTGGAACAATTCCCTTTTGCATCATTTCCCACAAATCTTCTGGTTTTCCTTGTTTACAAGACCAGCGCTAATGGCCCTTGTTCTCCTTGCACTGATATGCTAGGATTTGTCCCTAGCATTGACCGGAGTGATTGAGCCTTGTTCCAATCACGGTGATCCTCTGTTGGAATTTTTTTTAAATAAGGAGCCAAAGCTTCTAGCTCTAGAAGCTTCGTAATGGAAGTGTGGTAAATGGTTGGGCCAGATGGAGTTGAGGATGTCAGTTTGGGCTCCTTTCCCCTATTAGGATGGAACTTCCTCAAGAGATAAGACCTTCTCCCATGAGAAGAGGAACCATCTCCCATCCATTCATGCTATATAAACCTTCCTTTTTCCCAAGCACAAGCTAGTGTAAGTGTTAAGTGTTGGTGTGCTAGTGCTAATTAAGTTTGGTGTAATCATCAAGTTATTCATAGTTGTAGCTCTCTAGTTGTGCGTGGGGGAGAAGTGTGAATTTTTTTTATTATGAAGACTAAAGGAAAGAGCCTTAAAACTACCATTGTTGAGGCCATCATGGAATGCTAATGGAAGTGTGTGGGAACCTGGATTTTCAGAGGAGAAAAACAACGTTAAGACAACAATTGTAATCTCTTCTTGATTTAATATATATGCAACTATTGCTTGATTTCCTGCATTATATGTCATCTCAAATGTTTATGGCTTGATGTTTCTTGACTTGTTAAGTAGGTTTAATTACAATTTTTCTATTATCACGGTTGTTGTTTGTTGTTGTTTACTTTTTTTAGGTGTTCGAAGAAGGAAACGAGAGATAGATGGAGTGAGCAATCAAGGTAATCACCAAACAGGAGAAGCATACTAAGAGGTAGCCCATCTTAATTGGTTTTAAACTAAGGAAATATTCCATAGAATGTCTTGTTAGTGGCTAGACTTGCTATCGGGCTAGAGGAATTATTTGTGTCTGCACTTAGAATTTTACTTCACCACAAATTGGCGACTACGCTGGGGACCCAATCCTTCTATTTGTTTGCTTGGAATTTCATGGTTTTGTGTGAAATTTTCTAGTTTCACCATTTCCCTTTAGCTTTGTTTACTTTGCTTTTCTTACTACTCTGGGTCTGAAATTCACAGTAGTAAGTCTTGTCTCAACTTTTGAAAATTTTTATTTTTTTCTTTGCATCCTCATTTAGCTCGCTTATTTCACTAACAGTCATGCCAATCGGCGTGATATGCTGAGAAACAGTCACGCCGACCCCCTTCTAGTGCTTCTTGTTAGTTTGGCAGTCATGCTGATGCTTGTAAGTGAATATTAGGGTTCACCCCAAATATTGGCTAGTGTGTCTTGCTCTCTTGGTTTTTTCCTTGTAAGCTGTTTAGACCATCTTCTCCCTGACTGGAAAGCTACTTTTCATTTGGTTTATTTTCTTATTGATTTTCCATCTTTTCGGTTGATTTCTTGGGTCATTGGATGGTTTGTGGCCCTAGGGAATCTAGGTTGTCATCCATTCAACTAATAGTGAACTTAGTGAGTCAAGTTGTTGGTGAATTTACTCCTTGCATTTCATTTATGGTCCTTCTATGGCTTTGATCTCCATTACACAAGTTTGAAAAGTTTTGTTTGCTTGTCTCAACGTCTCTTTTCCGGCATAGATCACGTTGCTTGTCTTGTTTTTGGTAAATTCATTGCATCATTAGTTTGAAAGAGGTTTTCTTTTCATGTTTTTCATTTGCTTGAGAATCGATTGTGTCGAAACTTTTTCACTGAAGTGCTTTATGAGAAATTCATTTTGTCATTTCATGAAAAGTATGAAATTCTAGTTTGCTGCATCAATATGTTACGGTAGTTAGCTTCATTGAAGACTAGGATTGCATTTTAATTTGAAAAGAAAAATAATTATCTTTACTTCTGAAACCACTGTTTGGAGTGTACTTACTAAGAAATTAGCAATTGGAATTAATATTTTCATTAGTTTATTTTTCCAAAAAGTGAAGTAGTGAAAAATCATTTTGCTTTCTATTTCTTGATTGTTTGCATTTGATTGTGTTTTCTACCCTCTCTAGTGTAGACAATTCATCGAATTGAAAGGATCTTGTCTTATTTAACTGCATTTATGGATTTTTGAGTCACATTTCTAAGGTGTGAAAACTGAGACATAATTCAAGATAAACTTTAAAATGAACTCAATTAACCTAAGGCGCATTTGAAACCTAACGATCATATCTAGAAGGTCTTGGCTAGAGATGTCTTTCGACATCTTTAAACCTAGCAACTGTCGTTAGCTTCGGCACTAGACAACGCTAGTAAAAACTTGTGCTCCCCATACCATCGAGTATATAAAGGGAGATCCATCTAGACTACAATCCTTCATCCATAGGAACCTAAGTCTGTCGCCTTGCAAATGTGATATACTGAACACAACATTCATGGAGATTCCTTGCCCGTACTTCTCGGTTCGCCAGGAGGTATTCTGCAGTTCACGGTTGCCTAATAATCTTTTTTACCTAGATCATCTAGAGTAGTCATTGGATCTTTTTGACTCATTAAACTTAAACGATCATTTGAGCACTTGTCCTTTCAAGCTTGTTTCCAATTGAAAGTAATAGAGTCATCTTTGCTTCTTTCTCGACTCTTAAAACATGAAAGAGCACTAGTTTATTTATGTGTCTTAAAAAATTGTTTCCCATGATCTTATAACATCTTGTTAGTCTTTTCTCGACCAAATCATGAATTTTCCTTAAAGTACATTTTAAAGACTTGAAATTTATCTCTCTTTTCTTGTTAACTAAGACAAGGTCATCATGGTTGAACCATCTCGATCACCTAGTTCCTCTTCCTCTCACCCATCTAAAATATTGTCTGAGGAACCTTTTCTTAAATTACCAAAGTCATGCGAGGACCAAAGCATTGAACTCGGAATCATTCTGAGAATTCAACCTTTGTCATCTCATCCTCCACCTACTTTAGATACTAGGTCACGTGCTGATATTGGCCCAGAATCTCTAGACAATCCCGTTTAGACTCCTGAGAGTTTGTTGACTACTGACGGTCAGCTTGGATTGGTTATATATCCTCTGAATCCTTTGTTCGACCCTGTTGTGATATCGCTGTAGCGTCTGTATAGTCCATATGATCATCCAGGCGTTTCTTTGGAATTATCCCCTCAGAAATCTTCGATCGTTCATCGTCATTTGTTCCCAGCTATGAAACCCAAAGGCGAAACTCCAGTCACCTCTCCATATCAATCAGAAGTTTCTACTCCACACACTATCGAGGAGGAAGAACACCAATTTCCTCTTGAAGGTTTCCCCTTCATAGGGAGCATTCCCATCTGTTTATAGCGAGATTTGCCACCTAATTATGTGACTTTAGCACAATTGGTCTTAGGTACACTTAGTGCCTCATCACTTTATCACAACCTTGTCTGGGCGTTTAGTGCCATGTCTACTATAGGTCCATTCATTTCGAAATTTACCTCCCAACAGGGAATGTTTTCTACCGTTGCCTCAGTCCCAATGCAATCCACCATTCCGAACCCTCTTTTCCCTTCCGTCCTTGTCACTTGTCTAGTTCAACCAATGGTCTCAAGGGATGATACTATCAGTTCTTTGAACCCTCCAATAAGTGGACAAGTTGTTCCACCACCTGGGGGTTTTATGTGGAATTTTGCATCTATGGATAAATACAATTTCCTTAGGCGGGTAGCTACACCTAGAACAACAAATTTAAAGTTTTTATCCTTTTTCTATAGAAGATAAATAAGACAAGGGACCTACTTTTTATCTTTCGCTTTCCCTTTGTCTCCTTTGTATGGCTCTCATCACTCCTTCGCGAACTTAATTCACTCTACAAGTACCTGCAATCATAATCATAGGACAAAAACCAATCAAAGCAAGATACCTATCTACTATAAGCAAATGGAATTGAAAGAATTTACACATATAATCCTCATACATAAAGACAATAATATGGGAAAAGGTGTAAAAAACTTTATTAAGTAGAAGGAACAATTACAACCATGAAGTCTGATCCATTTCCACTCCTCCAGCTCTAGTTCCAACCAACATCACATCAAAAGCACAACACTCTAACAGCATAACAATACTTGCTTATAATCTCAAACCTCACACCAACAATATCTCCTAAAAAATTCTCAAATTCCAGCCCCTGATCACTTAGATCAATGCTTAATTTATATGAAAATGATGGTGGTTTGGTAATAAATGAGGGTATTGAATGGCCTTCCAAACTTAGAGTTAGTTTCCATGGAGGAAGGGACGAGAGGATAGGAGGTTACTTAATTCATTCCCTATCCAATTTCGAGCTCAGAGGAGATGATAAGTGTGGGAATATTCTATATGGCTCCAGAAGATAAGAATATTCCCAAAACCCTATGATGATTTCACTCAATCTCACCCAGCATAAGTCAAAGTGGGCCTAAGTACTCTAGAAAGCACCCTAACATGGGACTACCTACACTGAAGTGCACTTACCCTTGACCAAGGTTGCGTTGGTCCCTCAAGGAGGCATTTATGGAGGGATTCAGGCTAAGAAATTCTTAGGGAAGGAGGCATTCAAAGTGATGACTTGTCTAGGGAATGTAGCAACTGAATTAGGGTTTTATGATCCATAAAAGTACTAATATAAATGATGGGAGTGATGTTCCCAAATGGATCTGTAACATCTGCTCCCTAAAGCATGAAGTCGAAATGTTAATGTCGAGTGATATGCTTTACGATGTGATGAGGAGGTTCCAAAGTGGATGGTGACTTGCATCGATTACAATACATAATATCATGATATTTTTATTTTTTCTCATGAATTGTTGAGGAAAGACATAACCATACTCAACATATAAAATTCCATTACAAGTACACAGTTAGTCGTCTATATAAAGAGACCCATGATAGGATGGCCATCAATGTAAAGCCATTGTACGAATGATTTGGTACATTTTCTGAAATTGCAGCCCAGATGGATGAAACTAGATCTATGGTCTTCTATCTCAATCAATCGTTCGCTCAAGTATGAATCTAACCATGTGAATATGTGATCTGAAGTTGAACATGGGAAGACACCATCTGATTACTAACCAATGATGTAAGTCGTTAACAAACATGAGAGAAATCACCAATAATGATAATGATCCTCAAGGTACTGTAGTACATTCTGCATGGTGTGAATGGATATTTTGATTTTGAACACCATACAAAGTCTTTCGGTGGAAGGCCAGTGATGTCAACCTATCGTTGGAAGTGAGAAACCTACTATTGATGTATGAAATCCTGAAGGTATTGGAAGGGTGTTTCTAAGTCAACTTCTTGGATAATGTGCTGATGTTGACAAGAAGCAACTCGTCGTAGGAGGGCCTTGATATATCCCACATCAACAACACAGAATGAGTGTAAATATTTTTGGAGACGGAATGTGACTAATGACACAAGGTTCAGGAGTGGCAGTCATGAAAATGAAGGTTTATGATTATTTCAAAGGATGAATTTTAACTGAGTGACTTCTCTTGAACATGTCGATGACACTGAATGGATTGGCAACATTGACCTAAAAGAAAAGTAATGGATAGTATGATAGACCAAGGTATGATGACCATCAAGTAGATTACCAAACCCAAATAGTCACAATGATGAAGTGAAAATATCATGTTCAAGAGAAACCTGCTGCCATAAAGTGGTTTACCCATTTTCCCATTTTCCCCAGTCATTGCTGACTAGTACCTCTTTATTTTTGTCAAGCTTGAGGAGGATAGCATATGATTGTAGTATAATTCCACCCTTCGGGTGAATCCATCGCTATGTGATTTTTTAACGAGTCTAGTGAAGGTGAATCTCGGTCTTGTCATTATGGACAAGCTTGTCGCTATTTGATGTTTTAATGAGTTTAACAACAATGATAACTTGGTCATTTCATGTTTAGAGAGTTTGAAAAGGTATAAAAGGAAAACTCCAAAATTTCTTTTTCGTAGCTTTGTCTCTCAAGTCTGAAAAAGCGTAAAACAATACAAGAGAGAACCTATTGACCATGTTCAATCAACGTATTTCTTTTCTGTAAATAATCTATCTCAATTCAGAAAAGGGTTAAACTTATACTGAGTAGATGTAACTTCCAATCTGTTAACGAGCTGAAAAGGACAAGCGCTCGACAATATTTTCATATTTGGAGAGTCTGAAAAGAGCTTAAAGAGGACTCCACTTAGAGGAATAATTGGTGTCTAGGATAGCAACTAGTTCTGGTGATGTTGGAACTTCTCAAAACATGTTGATTTATGTGAAGATTCTAGCTAATAAGACTAGTCATTGCAACTATTCCTCAAAAAGGGTAAAACAACCAAGTGAAAGTGTATGATCGACCAAGAAGATAGTGATGATGGAAGGTGAAAAAACAAGGCTCATCTGATGGAAGAGGCTGATAAAATGGTAATCACGAGGGTTAAAATGGAGATGGGTTCATTTTTACATAAGCTTGAACCATAGGGAACTATGCTTGGATTTAGTTTCATGTTTACACAAGCTTGAAATGAAAAACTATGCTTGGATTCAATTTCATGTTTACACAAGCTTGAAACAAAAAACTATGCTTGGATTTAGTTTCATGTTTACACAAGCTTGAAACTAATAACCATGCTTGAGATTGGTTTACATGCCCCTTTCATGATGACTCGATTCTAGGTGCATGCCCCCCAAGATTCATTTCATTCACCTAGGTAGACTACACTTAGCTATCAGGGGGATGGAATGAAGGTTCATTTACGAGATCAAGTGAAAGACTCAACTGGGATTTTACGAGATCTACTCAAAGACTCGAATTGTAACTTTGCTCCAGGAGACCTTGTTTCATTTTTTTATGAGCTTGACACAAGACAAGGAACTCTGCTCAGATTCCTTGTTTCATTTTTTAACGAGCTTGACATAAGACAAGGAACTCTGCTCTAATTCCTTGTTTCATTTTTTAACGAGCTTGACACAAGACAAGGAACTCTACTCTAGGACCTGTTTCATTTTTTAATGAAGTTGACACAGTAAAAGAACTATCCTCATATTCCTTGTTTCAATTTTTAATGAGGTTGACATAAGACTAGGAACTATCCTCATATTCCTTGTTTCATTTTTTAAGGAGGTTGACACAAGATAAGGAACTCTCCTCATACTCTTTGTTTTGTTTTTTTAATGAGGTTGACACAAGACAAGGAACTCTCCTCATACCCTTTGTTTCATTTTTTAACGAGGTTGACACAAGACTAGGAACTATCCTCATATTCCTTGTTTCATTTTTTAACGAGGTTGACACAAGACAAGGAAATCTCCTCATATTCCTTGTTCACGACCCATAAGAGGTCATGACTTCCAAGAGGTTCTCATCGGATGGGAGAAAAATGCTCTGGAAGGGATCTATAACAAGGAATCTGAGATTTGGTTCCAATTACCCCTGTACATAATGTACAACATCATGAAATTGATCATGAGTTGATGTAGGCATGGAACAGGTTACCACATAATTGACCCGTGGCAGGGAATATACCATTAGGAAAAAAGGACCATTTAGGGAATATGGTTGTATAGAAGCCATATTTGGACCAGGAAATGAAAGCCGGTCAACGGTGACAATTCTTCCTTCATGCACAAAACACATCACTCAAAAGAGTGTTGAAACAATAGCTCCCATGCCATAAACATAGTTGTGCCCAAGAAGTAAATTGTAATCTAAAGGGCTTGGGACTACCATCACATTGAGACAAACAATTTTCCCTCCCAAAGTAATAGGCAACTGAGGAAGGATCCCTAATGGTCGACTAGTTCCTCTCTTAAAAGCCAACAAATTCTGGGTAATAGGTACAAGCGGCGGTGAACCAAGCACTTGCCAAGCAGTGGAGGAAATGATACTCACAGATGCACCTTCATCTATAATAGTGCTAGGTACAATCATATTACAAACTTGTACTATGATCTGAAAAGGAACATAAGAAGGAAGATGACATCCTGCCAGTTGATTCCAATCAAAGGAAGTGACTAGACTACTTGGAGGGGGTACCGTAAGAATAGGATAATTACCCCCTTGAGTTATGAGAACTGGAGGATTCTCCTCCTGTCTTGATGGAATAGGAGGATTTACCCCAAGCTCATTGGAATCTGAAGAAATGAAAATAACCTGAGTGGTATCATACTCACTCTATACGAGAAAGGTACGATTAATTGAAGGTGAAATCGGGTCAATTGTTACCTCAACTCTTGATGGGTCAGGTATAGTGTTGGCATTATGACACAGGTGTTGTCCTTGATGGCAACATTCTCAGATGGCAGATCACAGTTTAGGCAATTAGAATGGAAGAAAATAAGGTATACGTAGGTTTCTCTCAGCAAATTCACGTACACACGAGGTATCACCAATCAAAAAGCGCATATGCGTATGAACACACTTTCATGCAAAGAAAAGTACGTAAATCTGGGAAAATTTATGGTTGGTTCATGGTATTTAGTCTGATGTACTTGAACCTATGGTTTTGGTCCGTGGTATTGCATCCACGGTGTTGAACCCAGGTATTGGGTCCCTAGTATTAGATTCTTAATGGTTTTGGAGCATGGTTTGAGAAAGGCCTAGACTATAAAATGGCAAGGAGATCATTTGGCAAGATGATTGATCTAAGGATTGAATATCTGAAGGAGAGAAAGATCTGGAACACCGGTAATTAGTTATGGTGCATTATTGAATCTCAATCAAGGAGGAACTTGAATGCTGCAAAATGGATAAGTTCTATTGATGGGTCAAATCTCAAAGCTTGAATAGTAGTATCTTTGTGTGATTATGATCTACTATATTTGACGCATGAATTGATCTATGAATTTGAAAATCTGGGTTTAATTAATGCTTGAATATTTGAAAAGGGAAATCTATCTTTCATATATCTATACGCAGGTTCAATGCAATGAAGGTGCGTATACACGCAGGTTCAGTAAGTCACAGAAGCGTATATGCAGGTTGACAGTGATACAGATGCGTATGTACGCAGGTTTCAGTATAGTGAAGTAGCGTATGTTTCATAAAATATGCTTTAGCTGCTTCTGGTTATTGCTGCAGTGTTCTGGGTTTAGAATTAATGTCTGGTTACTGTTATTGTTCTTCTAGTAACAACATTCTGAGAAGTGTTTGATTGATTCTATATTGGGTGGTTCAAAGGAGATTGATTGTTGCAGATATACTTGATGATTGATTGATGTTATTCATGGATCCAGTTTGATAATTTATGAAACGTGGTCCTTGGAAGATAAGTGAAGGTTTAAGCCTTCAATAGGTCAGCACCTACGTACTAGTAGCTCAGCGAGTACAAGAGCTAAGGGGGTTGTATCTCCCTTCCAGGAGAAGCTAGAGAACGAGAGAGGGTTGTAGCTCTCTACAGGTTGTAGCCTGCATACTGGTAAAGGACTACACCAGTACAGAATCATTGTAAACAGAAGTTTCTAATTGAAAAGGATAAAGGCGAATTGAAGTAGGTGGTTTTCACCCACATTGGGTTTCCACCTTATATCTTGTGTTCTTGTGTGTAATTGTCTTCTGCTTTGTTTTATTGTTCATGGTTACTGATTACATAATTTTGATGCATAGATTAATGATCAAAATCTGTAGAATAAACTAAATTATAGGTTTGCATGGTATACGTTGGTTTCCTTATCTAAAGTTGCGTATATACGCGGTTTTATCTAACTGAAGTAACATATATGATCTGAATGTAAAATGAAAAATAATTGATTTGATAATATTGATTCACCCCCCCCCCCCCCCCCCCCCTCTCAGTATTATTTCCAACATATAGACTCATGGGATTCACATTCAGAGAGAGTGGGTTCAACTGGCGATTTATTTGGGTCAGTCACTTTATGAACTAGAGAAAGATTAAGGGATAGTCTCCTATAACCATATGGAAGTCGCTTCAGAGAAGCAGGATGGTTATCCAAAACATTTTGGGCTTCATCTAGATAGGGACAAAGGTGAATGGGCTGATTCCCTTCACATAACCTACAGGGAAACTTAACTTTTCCCTTCTTTCCATGAACTTTAATACCACTAGTTGATGGTGTGTCACCAACATGATCTCTAAAAGTTGATGACATAGGATGATGTGACTCAGAAGACCATTCTTCTAAGATCTGTGGAATATCAGGACAATTTTGAAGAATATGGTATCCCATACAAAGTTTGCATGGGTATTGAACTTTGTGAGGCTTATCGGATGGTTTCTAATCAAAAGTTGCATTCAAAGCAATGGTTTCTTGGTTGCCCCTGCTGAATTTTCTTCTTCTTCTCTTCTTTCTTCTTCTTCTTAGCCACCTAGTTACTAGTGTCAATACTTTCACCAGGTGAGGAGGAAGAACGGGAGGAAGAAAAAATCAAGGAAGAAGGCAAACGGTCAACATTAGGATCAACTAGAGGTTGATTTTGTCTAGTTGGAGTACTCAATTACGGGGAAATCATGACATTTTGAACCAAGGAGGTTGAAAAAACCATATTGGCAAGCCAATCATAAATCCTGGAAGGGAAAATGTAGCCATATAAGGAGCACCAATATTTCTGAAAGTAGGAAAAGGACTAGGATTCCCATAAAAAGGAATTCCTTGATCTGTGGACTCCGAAGTTGTTGCCATATGTCTCAACCTAATATCAACTAAGGAGTGAGTGTGGAGGATGTTATCCATGTTCAATTAATTTTATTTTAATCAAAATAACATAACAAAGCAAAAGAGGGATAATCTAGGCAAAAGGATCACCAAGCAACTATGAACTATATAATACCTCCTGGAAAACCAAGAAGTACGGGCAAGCAATCTCCCCAAAGGTTGTGTTCAGTGTATCACAGTGTAAAAGGCAGCTGACTTAGTTACCTAAGGATGGATAGCAACCTAATGTAGTCATCCCATACCTGAAAGTACGTGGAGGCCTAATTCATGTTAGTGTTGTCTAATGCGAAACCACACAATGAGAGAATTCCTTTATACTTTATGTACTATAACATTGCCCTATATATCTGAAGGTACGTGGACTAGCTACGATATACTTACGTACGTGGATTGAGGTATCACACTCAAAATTTATCGAAGACAATTAACGATAGCTGCTATGTATTACGACGCCGAAACACGTCTCTAACCTAGAACCTCTAAACATTTTGTGTTAGGTAACAATGCTCCATTAGGTTAATTGATGTTAATTTTAAGTTGATCTTGATTAAGAATTTTCCTTTCAAGGTTCACCACATGATTTATTTGAAATTAATAGAATGAAAATAATATGATAAACATTATTTCCATTCAATTTTGACAATGAAAACCTTAGCTAGTAGGGATAGAGCAATCAGATTCATGTAATCAAAGAACATAGAACACATCTAATGCAATTTCCCTAAAATATTCCTATGAGCACACACAAACTATTTCAATGCACAATGCAAGTGTTTCCTTTCAATTCCCTTAATTTTGCAATGAACAAAAGGAAACTAATGCACATACAATCATTCAATTTTTTGCAAGAGTGAAGACATTACGACAGTTCCGTTTCAAAAGGAATGAAGACTTTTATGACACTTTCTTTTGAACAAAGATTAATCGACTATAAAATAACTTTTACAATGAATTGATTGTGATAAAGAAATCATTTAAGAAACATTAAACAATCAAGGAAAAAGTAGGGCTAGCAAAGGAAACACAAATTGATTTCAGAGACATAACAATCATTGATCATTCAACAAGCAGAAACAAAAGGAAATTTGGGAAAAACCAAGTAAAAAGAGGGATTTTTGACCTAAGGAGGATCAGGGTAGCCTTGGGTGGGAGACAGTGCGCTTCAGAGCACTGTCCTCAAGTGAGGGGTGCTCTGCAGCACTCTGTCTCTTGACCAAACTTGCGTTGGTGCCAGAGTGGCCATCCTAGGGGCTTGCAAGCACAATTTTTACCAATAAAACACTTCTAAAAGGCTGAAACAAGATCAATGGAAGAAAGTAAAGTCTACTAGGGTGTACTAGGATGAAGGTAGACTACCCAAAATGATGATTGTTCCCTAGTGGTGTCGCCAATTTGTTATGTGGAATTTTTCATCTACGGATAAATACAATTTCCCTAGGTGGGTAGCTACACCTAGAACAATAGATTTAAAGTGTTTATCCATTTTACATAGAAGATAAATAAGACAAGGGACCTACTTGTTATCTTTCACTTTCCCTTTGTCTCCTTTGTATGGCTCCTGTTGCTCCTTCTCGAACTTAATCCGCTTGACAAGTACCTTCAATCATAAAGAGAGGACAAAAACCAATCAAATCAAGAGATCTATCTACTATAAGAAAATGGAATCGAAAGCATTTACACATATAGTCGTCATACATAAAGACAAGAATATGGGAAAATGTGTAAATAAATTTATTAAGTAGAATGAAGAATTACAACCATGAAGTCCAATCCATTGCCACTCCTCCAGCTTGAGTTCCAACCAACATCACATCAAAATCACAACACTCTGGCAGCATAACAATACTTGCTTCCAATCTCAAACCTCACACCAATAGTATCTCCTTACAAATTCTCAAATTCCAGCCCCTGATCACTTAGATGAGTGCTCAATTTATAGGAAAATGATGGTGGTTTGGTCATAAATGAGGGTATTGAATGGCCATCCAAACTTAGAGTTAGTTTCCATGGAGGAAGGGATGAGAGGATAGGAGGTTACTTAACTCATTGCCTATCCAATTTTGAGCTCATAGGAGATGATAAGTGTGGGAATCTTCTATATGGATCCAAAAGATAAGAATATTCCCAGAACTCTATGATACTTTCACTCATTCTCGCCTAGTGCAGGTCAAAGTGGGCCTAAGTGCTTTGGAAAGCACCCTAACATGGGCCTACATGCACTGAAGTGCACTTACCCTTGACCAAGATTGCGCTGGTCCCTGAGGGAGGAATTTCTAGAGGGCTTTAGGCTAAGAAACTCCCATGGAAGGAGGCATTCAAAGTGATGACTTGTCTAGGGCATGTAGTAACTGAATTAGGGTTTGATGAGCCCTAAAAGTACTGATCTTAATGATGGGAGTGATGTGCCCAAATGGATCTATAATATGGGGGTAGAATCTAAGTGTTTTTATGATGTCAAGGACAACCAATGCGAGCTCACAGGCTCACATGGTTGGGATGAACCAGCCCTCTTCTGGTGTTATCCAAAACCCTGCTGGTCCTACTGGATCAAGTAATGTCCAGTACCAGCATGTCCAAAATCTCGTTCATCCATCTGGGTCAAGAAATGTCTAGTATCAGAAGCCTTATGAGGGTTAGGTTCAATATCAAGCTCCTTACGTTCCATATGGTTCTCAAGGAATGGTCAATACGCCTTACGTCCTTTAGCCTAGACAATATGTTCAACCTAGTCCATCTAGTTTTTAGGGTGGCTATGGCCAGATATAGTTCAGAATTTTTTCGGGAATTGTTCAAGTATCGTTGTAGCAGCAAGGAAAACCTCTGCAGCAACAAGAAAAACTTTTGTTGTAGCAGGGGACGACCGCATAGCAATAGGGGCCGATGATATTGCAACAAGGATAACCACAAAAACTGTTAGGGAAACCCTCACAACAGTTGCAGCAAACCATGCAACAACAGATGCAGTATACTCCGCAAACCTCCTAACCAATGTCTTCATAGGGCCAACCTCTGCAATTGCAGGGACAACCTTCACACCCGCAAGGTCAATCCTTGCAGCAACAGAGCCAACTTGGGTAGCCGCAACCCATATTTACATATCAACAGTGTCAACCCCTACAGGGACAAGGTCAAGGTCAATTCTTGCAACAGCAGACCTAATATCCTAATTTCCAAGGGAAACAGATCCAAAATCCTTTTGTCCAAGGGAAACAGGTCCGAAATCCCTATGTCCAATGACAGTAAGTGTAGAATCCTTATGTCCAAGGACAACATGTTCAAAATCCTCTTGTTCAGGGGCAGCAAGTTCAACACCCATATGTTCAGGGAAAACAGGTGTAATATCCATATGTCCAAGGCCAAAAGGCTCAATAGCCTTTCAACCCATATGTTGTTTATCAACAACCTATGTCTAGACAGTTCCAAGGCGTTCAAGGTCAAACTCCTCCCTACGGCCAAGTTAACCTATAGTGGGGGCACAATCAAATGCCATATGGCCAAAACCCTACATTGTGGGGATAAAATCCTTACCAAAAATGATCAGCTCCTCTGGTTGGACCTGCTTATCAACCTCCAATGCCTTTCAATACTCAATTTTCATTCTTTGCCACGCTAGAATTTCCAGATGTGTCTTGACTCACAAATGATCCAATTCTTCATTTGCCATACTGGCCTCCAGTTCCGTCCAAGATCCCGAGTGATTGTCCCAAGTTCGATGGGAAAGCGAAAGAATATCCTCAAGCCCATGTGATGACATATCACCTCTGGTGCTCTTCAAATTCCTACGTTGATGATTCTATTCATCTCCATCTTTTCCAACGAAACCTTACAGATGTTGCAGCTAAGTGGTACATCGAGCTCCCTCAAGGTACTTACCATGACTTCAACTCTTTAGCCATGGCTTTCCTAATGCATTTCTAGTCTCTGGTTCACTATGAAACTAGCACATATTTGCTCACATCACTTAAGTAAGATACTGTGATGCACATCTTCGATCACATTTATGAATGGAGGCATAGATGTCGCTTAGTCAAATTTGAGATTGTTGATCAGTTGTTCACTGAATGGTTTACCAAGTCATTCATCGCTCCAATTGCTCGTGATATATCTATGGGTGGATGTGTTACCGAAGAATAAGACATTGCTCATGCCTAGTACTTAGATCTCATTTATTCCCAGTTTGGCACTTTGTATGAGTTATTACCCGATGCTCCACAACCATCATCTGATCCAACATCGTCAAATTCACAGGCTAAACCTCTTGTTGATGGAGTAATTGGTTCAGTGTCCCAGACCCCTGCAAAATCTTCTTCAAAGAAAACTTGGTCTCGAACACTGCTTCCAATAGTTCCTCCCAAAATCCACCTGGCCCTAGTAAAACCTTATAGGTCCACTCTATGTAGTCTACCACGTTGGAAAAACCCTCAAAAGGTAAGAAGAAAGGCAAAGACAAGGGTAAAGTTGATGCCCCAAAATAGGGTCCTTCTAAGTCGTCTGTTGGTGATTCTTCACAACGGAAGCCTAAGTATTTGTAAAATTTGTGAGGAGGATCACTATACTAAGGATTGTCCTCGATGGTCCAAAGTTAGTCGTTTGATCAGAGGGATCCCATCTATCTTGAAAGAGTCGTTTTCTTCTAAGCAAACTCAAATGGTAGACCAACCTCAATCATCTTCTTCCTTAGGATCTCAAGTGTTCATGAGGAGTACACCTATTAATGTGGCTACTAGATCAAAAGATTACCAAACTCTTGCTTCGACAGCTATGAAAGAGAAAGAGGCCACCCCTTCTTCTTCGGCCCCGAGTTCTGGCCTTCTTCATATCGAGTGCCCTAACACTGATTCTGCCATTTGACCTCCTTCTCGAGGTGTGCTAAGAAAGTCCTCATACAATCCCAATGCTCAAGCTGTTCAACACTATAATATTGTTGATGATTTGGCTCAGGTGCCATCAACTATGTCTACTCTCAAGGTACTCCAAAGTTTTTCATCTTAGTGAAAATCATTGTTGTTAGCTATTGGTGGTATTTATCCTACCGATTTTAATTTGATATGTTTTGATATTGATCAAGAATTTATATAGGACAAAGAATTAAAGGTATTACAGACTCATGTGCATGGATGTGCTTATGTTACTTTATGCAATGGATCGATAAGATTGCAAAATACATAGACACTGAGGTAGTTAGAGAAAACATAATAGTAAAACATGTAAGACAACAAGTTTAATAAGGAGTTCACCCAATGCTCTTGGGCTACATCTTGTGGTCCAACTCTCAGTGTTGGCCTCTCTATTATGTTTTAAGTAGGGTTTTTACAATAGTGAGCTCGATTCGAGACTCACTAAACAGATAGAAGTCAGTAGGAATGGAGTGCACAGACTCTTCTTACTAAAACTTGACCTCTAATGGTCATAGTAGTATGATAGGCCTATGCCGAGAAGTTTGCTTGAACCTCTCAAGCCTTTAGTGGAGTACTCAGACTCCCTGACTCTCTCTGGCTCTGTCTGGCTCAAGGCTGCCTTCAGGTTAGCTCAGCTTCTGCTCTTTGTTTTTTTCTATTAGCTTCTTGCGTCTAGCTAACTCTTGTCTTCCTCTCTCTCTCTGTGTCCTTGCTTCTATCAGTTCATGGCTTTAAAGCCAATCTATTCTTTGATTGCTTGTTTCCACTTCTCGACCTTCTGGTTTCCTTATCTCTGTCTGTTCAAATTCTTCTACTCTACGTCATCATCACTAGGTAACACCTCGCAGGGAGGTGGCCACCTGTTTCCTAACGAACTAGGTGTCATATTCCTTGAATCATTTTTGAATGGTCGTTATTTCTGTTTGCTTCAATATCACCTACAAATCATGAATCGTTTTCCAACTCATCATCCACGTCAGACTTCAAATTCCCTGTCATCTTGCTTTTTGACTTGTCAAATCCAGTCAGTCATCGGGATGCATCTCTACTATCGATCTGGGCCACCTAGATCCTACGGTCATCCTTAATATCGGGCGAACAAGTTGCTCGATGTTTACCTGTCCGATCCAGGAGATTTTCTCTCTCAATTGTTGGACGCATGTCGCTCGATGTGTGGCATTGGGTGGGACTTAGTCAAAATTGCTTACCACCTCGAGGCCTTCCAATATCCTATCGATTTGTGGAATCCTGCGCTACAAAACCGAATGCGTTACTTTTTCCGAATTTTATAGCAATTTCGGGTCTGGAAGCTTTGGGGCTTTCCTTCACTAAGGGGGGCACCCTATGATACGTGATTAGTGCTAATTGTGTATTAGAAACCACCCCTGTTTCTTTATTTGGCTTCCAATTTTGCCAATTTGCACCAACATGCATTACCACGGGCCAACAGTCTACTCGCTCGACCAAGGGTTCTCGTTGCTCTGTTTGGCCACAACTGCAACTGTTATGAGGATTCCTTCTGATAGCTTTGATTTTTCTAAGACTTGAATCCTTTAGCATAATTTGAAATAATCATGAAAACTTAGAGAGTGTTTTAAGATCTAATTCAGATCATGACCTTCCCACTGAAAAAGCTTTTGGACCACCAAAATTTGGTTTTTCTTTGAAGCATCAATCAAGTGAGGGTATTGCTTCCTCTCTTGCTCAATTTCTATCCATTTCACACTACATGGCTTTGAACCTTTGAGTCCAATCCTCAGGTATTCAACATCCCCTTTGCACATAGTTCTTACCTTCCTGTCCAGAACTGTATCTTCCTGCAATTCATTAAGATATTCAAGCAACAGATCATCAATAAAAGGCAATTGACTCTGCTCTTCAGGATCTTCGATTAATGAAGGTTTAAATAGTCTCAAGCTGTCTACATTAACAACTGAGTAGATGTGCATGTAAGCTGGTAGATCAAGGCAAAAGGCATTCTCACCAATTTTCTCAAGTATCTTGAAAGGTCCATACCTTATTGGCTTCAGCTTCTTACCTTCACCTTGCATTTTGTCTTTGTTGATATACAGCTAGACCTGATCACCAACTTGGAAACTATGCTCCATCTGATGCTTGTCATGCCTTGCCTTGTACTTGGCTTGGCTCTTTTCTAGCTGTTCCTATACTGCCTGGTGAATCTCTTGGATTCGTTCAATGAACTTGGTTGCCTTGTCCACATCATTGTTTCCATCAACTCCTATGTCTTTACCAAATACAAAATCCAAGGGAGACCTTGGTGTGAAACCAAAACAGGTCTCAAAATGAGATCTCCGTGTAGAAGAATGTTTAGCTCGATTGTAAGCATGTTGCACATAAAATGTTCGTCCCAAAGTTTGGGATGCTTGTTACAATAGCCTCTGAGCAAAAATATCACTGTCCTATTGACCACTTCTGTTTGGCCATCTGTTTGTGGATAAAAGTTGTGCTCTTCTTCAGCCTGGTATCCATCAATTCCCACAAACTTGACCAAAATTTCCCAACAAATCGGGTATCTTTATTAGATATTATGGAAGTGGCTAATCCAAAATGAACCCATACATGTTGAAAGAACAACTTTGCAGTTTGTTTAGTTGTAATCTATTTGTTACAAGGTATTAAAATACACATTTTTCTGAACCTATCCACAACAACATATAAATAGTCATGACCTTTCCTAGATTTAGGCAGTCCTCCAACAAAGTCCATGGAAACACTTTCCCAAGGATGAGAAGGAACTGGTAGTGGAGTGTACAAGCCTAGTTTTCTATTGTTGGGCTTGCTTTTAGCACACAAGGTACACCTTCTTACATATATAGAAACTAGCTCATTCATTTTTGGCCAATAATAAATCTTTGCAGCTGTGAAATTGTTTTACTTACACCAAAGTGACCTGATATTAGAGAAGTGTGTGCTTCTCGATTTATCTTTACTCTTTTAGTTTGTGGAATGCATAACTTCCCAAAATGATATAAGAGTTGGTCCTTAATATGATAATCCAATTCTTCTACTCATTTGCCTTGACTTAAAGTTTCATATACATCTTTAAAATCTATATCTTGAGCATATTGTTCAATGTAGCACTCATGCAATATTAAATTATGCTTCAGTATAGTAGATGCATTTATAATTGGTCTGGACAACATATCTACAACTTTATTGTGTATTCCCTTTTTATATCTGATGACTAAATGAAACTGTTGCAGAAAACCCATCCATCTATAGTGTCTTGATTGCTGCAACTTAGTTTGGGAGTGTAGATACTGAAGTGGTTGATAATCAGTATGTATAACTGTCTCTTTGCCCCTTAAGTAATGTTTCCACTTTTTCACACTCTGTACGAATGCATACAATTCTTTATCATATGTGGGATAGTTAACTACTGCAAAATTAAATGTCTCAGAATTATAACATATGGCTTTACCGTGCTACATCAACATTGATCCCATGGTATAGTCATTGGCATTTGTTTCAATCTCAAATGGTCTTTGAAGATTGGGCAATGCTAGTATTGGTGTTGTACTAATCTTTTCTTTCAAGGTGTCGAAGGCTTTCTGCTATTTGCCTTCCCACCGAAACACCTTGTTCAATCCTGTTAAAGCATGTACAGAGTTGTAATTAAGGAAAAGTTAGAAATAAACTTTCTCCAATATTGTGCTGCTCCTAAGAAGCTTCTAACTTCTGTAGCAGATTTGGGTTTAGGCTAGTTTACAATGATTGTAACCTTAGAAGGATTTATCTTCAATTCACCACCCCCTACTATATGTCCCAAATAATTCAAAGATGTTTTGCCAAATTCACATTTTGAGAGTTTAACATAAAGGTTTTCTCTTTTTCAAAACATATAGAGTCTGCTTAACATGCTTTAAATGTTCTTCCCATGTTTTGTTGAACATAAGAATGTCATCCAGATATACAATAAAAAAATCATCAGGAAAAGGTCTAAGTACATGATTCATTACTCTCATGAAAGTAGCAGGAGCATTAGTCAAGCCAAAAGGCATAACTAGCCACTCATAAAATCCCTGCTTTGTTTTGAAAGCAGTCTTCCATGCATCTTGCTCTGCAACTCTGACCTGATGATAACCACTATGCAAGTCTAACTTGGAAAAATAAACAGCTTCTTTCAACTAATCCAATAGATCGTCTATGCAAGGAAGGGGATAACGATTTTTTATCGTTATCTTATTCAGTGCTCGGTAATTAATGCACATTCTCCACGAGCCATCTTTCCTTTTCACCAACACAATTGGAGACCCACATGGTGAGGTGCTAGGTCTGATGAACCCTTTCTCGAGTAGCTCCTATATTTGCTTCTTGATTTCTACATTCTCTAAAGTGGACAACCTGTACATTCCGATATTAGGCAATGGAGTATCTTGCTACAAATTAATATCATGCACTGTTTCCTTTTTAGGTGGCAGACCTTTAGGTTCTTGAAACAATATATCATATTCAGAAACAACTTTTTCTAAATCAACTTGCTGTTTAGCATCACAACCCTCAAATACATTGGTTTTATCAGGTTTCTTTTCCTTTACAATCATCAGTAAAAATTGTTTGCATGAATCCAAAATTCATTTCATTTTCCCTGAGTTTATGAGAGTATAATTATTCTTGAGCTTATGAGCTCTTACAATATATTTGATTCCATCTTTAATGAGTAGATACTTGTTCTCAGCTCTATAAAAAATAACTTTTCTATCATACAAGTAAGGACTTCCTAAAACAATTCCACATATATCCAAAGGAGCTATATCTAACTCAACCTCATCTACAAATGCTAACCCAAAAGAAAACCTAAGTTTACATTGTCTAGTCACTTGTAGTTTTGCTTTATCACATAACCAACCTAATGGATATGGTTTCTTGTGAGGTGTGGTTAGTAACCCCAACTTATTTAAAATTTCTTTAGAAATTAAATTTACTTGTGAGCCACTATCAAACAAAGTATCAATCTTTTTATGTTGGGAAATAACTTGAATATGAAAACTCTCATGTCTCTTTCTCTCATTTTCTTCATTATCAATAGATTATGTAGAATTACTAGTAGATGCTTCAGAATTTTACCTTTTATACCTATGGCTACGGTTGTTGCTTCATCTCCTCAGTTTGACCCCAAATCCTTTTGAATAGTTGCAACAATCTTCTTCTTTCCCTCAAACTTCTTAGGTTTCAGCTCCAGATGTAGAATCCAACAGTGTTCATCATCATGCCCATCCTTCTTACAATGAGTGCATGAAGACTTTCTTTTCTGTATAGTGTTTGTCTTCCCCTCTTTCCATTTCTCTTTTCTTTTCTCCTTATTTTTTCTTGCAATGGGTTTGGATGATCCCCCAACTTCTGGGTTCCCATTCTTACCTCTAGCTTCTAGATGCGTAGCCTGAACGGATACCTCATCTATACTAGTGGGATTAAACATGAGGATAGTGTGCCTCATGTAGTTGTGTAGACCACCTATATACTTCAACAGAGTCTCAAGTGAGTCTAAAGAAATTCCTAGAATCAAAGCTCTTTTCCTAAATTCTTGGGTGTAACCTTGTACACTTTTCCCTTTTAGTTGTCGAAGAGTTTGCCAGTTCATCATGGCTTACTGCATGTAGGCTAGTGGATAGAATTGCTTTTTAATTGCAGAAAAAATTCACTCCAGAGAGAAAGAATCTTACCATGTTTCTTCATGTCAGCTTGTGTCTTGCCTTCCCACCATACCAAGGCAGTGCCTCCAAGGCGTAGGCTAGCCAACTGAATCTTACTCTTGTCCGAGTCAATGCTTTGCACTCTACAATAAACATCAATCTGTCTGATCCAATTATCCAACTTCTCTACATTCAAATCTTCCACCATATCTTGGTAAATCAAATTTAACATCTAATTTAATCAAGGATGTCTTCCTTTTATTTTCAGGGCTATTAGGAGGTGTGCGAAATTTTTCTTCTTTCCCTTTGCCTTTAGAGTGGTCATGGAGGAGAGATTCTTCTACTCCTTTGTCTTGTTTGGAGTTGGATGAATCTTCATCTCTATTTTTCTTAAAGTCCCTATATATTTTATTCACCATGGATCTCATGGTCATAAAACTATCCATGAACTGGGGGTCTGATTCCAAGGGATTTTCTTCAGACATTTTCCTCTTAGAATAGACTCTTCCAATTTCTGGGTTAGTTTCAGCCAATTGTCCTTCTCCTAATTTAAGCTTTGATCTAGTTAGCATTCAACAACAAGATCCAGCACAAGTATGTCTAACCTTAGTATCCAAGAGATTTGATACCACTTGATTTGGAATTTATCCAGGACAAAGAATTAAAGGTATTACAGACTCATGTGCATGGATGTGCCTGTGTTACTTTATGCAATGGATCGATAAGATTGAAAAATACATAAACACTGAGGTAGCTAGAGAAAACATAATAGGAAAACATGTAAGACAACAAGTTTAATAAGGAGTTCACCCAATTCTCCTAGGCTACGTCTCCTGGTCTAGCTCTCAGTGGTGGCCTCTTTATTATGTTTTTAAGCAGGTTTTTTACAATAGTGAGCTCAATTTGAGACTCAATAAATAGATAGAAGTTTGTGGGAATGGAGTGTACAAACTCTCTTTATAGAAACTCAACCTTTGAGGGTCACAGTAGTATGACAGGCCTATGTCGAGGAGTTTGATTGAACCTCTCAAGCTTTCAGTGGAGTACACAAACTCTCTGACTCTCTCTGGCTCTGTATGGCTCGAGGTTTCCTTTAGGTCAGCTCAGCTTCTACTCTCTATTCTCTACTATTAGCTTCTTGTGTCTATCTAAATCTTGTCTGCCTCTCTCTTTGTGTCCCTACTTCTGTCATTTCATGGCTTTAAAGCCAGTCTATTCTTTGACTACTCATTTCCACTTCCCAGCCTTCTAGTTTCCTTACCTTTGTCTATTTAAATTCCTCTGCTCTGCGTCATCATCACTAGGTAATGCTTTGCAGGGAGGTGGCAACCTGTTTCCTAATGAACTAGGTGTCAAATTCCTTGAATCATTTTTTAATGGTCATTAATTTCGTTTGCTTCAAGATCATCCACGAATCATGAATAGTTTGCCAACTCATCATCCACGTCGGACTTCAAATCCCATCTCATCTTGCTTTTTGACTTGTCAAATCTGGTCAGTCATCAGGATGCATCTCCACCATCGATCTAGGCCCCCTAGATCCTATGGTCGTCATTCATATCGAGCAGACAAGTTGCTCGATGTTTACCTGTCTGATGTAGGTAGTTTTCTCTCTCATCTGCCAGACGTGTGTCGCTCGATGTGTGGCGTCGGGTGGGACTCAGTCAAAACTGCTTACCACCTCGAGGTATTCTGATATCATGCTGGTTTGTGGAATCCCATGCTACAGAATTGAATGCGTTACTTTTTCCTTCACTAAGATGGACACCCTCAGAAACCACCCTTGTTTCTTGATTTGGCCTCTGGTTTTTCCATTTTGCGCCAGCGCACGTTACCATGCGCCAATGATCTATGCACTCGACCGAGTGTCCTTGTTGCTCCGCTCTGGCCACAACTACAACTATTACGAGGATTCCTTCTGATAGCTTTGATTTTTCTAAGACTTGAATCTTTTATCATAATTTGAAACAATCATGAAAACTTAGAGAGTGTTTTAGGATCCAATTTGGATAAGATATAGAGAATCACGTTCTGTGCCTACCTCATCATATTTCTTTTGTCCTTCAGGTAATCATTAATGAGAAAACCATTCATAGGATTGTCATCAATGGATGTGCTTCAACTTGCATAATGTCAGTTTCTTATTGGAAGGAAATTTGTTCTCCTACTTTGAACCAATCCCCTAACACTTTGGAATCTTTTTACAAGCGTGATTGATGACCCTTCAGTGTCTTACTCAACCTTTCCATTACTTTGGAGGGAAAGATAGTACACGTCAAAGTGGAGATTGTTGACACTAATCTCAATTATAATATTCTACTTGGACGGAGTTGGACCCATGTCATGCATGATGTAGCCTCCTCCCTGTTTTGCGTGATTCATTTTCCCCATCAAGGGAGGATCATCATAGTTGACCAACTGTCTTTCTTTCCCTCTTCCTCCATGGATATAAATTTTCCATATGTCAAGAACACCGATGCTCCTTATGAGAGTGTGGGGGTAGGACTTTTTAAATATTCTACCTTGATTGGAATTTTTCTGCTCCCACCTCTTCATGTTTCCTCGGTCAACATGATCTCGATAAAATCTGATCCTTGGGTCATACCTTCACCAGATCTTATTGATACCTGGGGCGAGGTTATGCCACTTAGTCCTACCGAAATCAATTATGTGGAAATTGCTTCGGCCTCAAGTTCTGTATCCTATGATTTTCCTATTTCGAGGAATTCTCTTGATATGCATTCTCAATCCTGTGGCTTGGTGCTTTAGAATCTCCTGATACCTTAGCCGAGACTTTTCTTGTTGATGAGAGTATCATGGAAGTAATGTCACTGGAGGAACCACCTTGGAACTATACTTATCGTCATTCCTCATTCCTTCCTAGCTTGACAGTCATGTCTATGTGTCTTGAGAAGTTCTCTTCTCCGCTGCCTATTGACATGTCAGTTACGCCTTCTATCGCCAAGATCTTTCAACTGAGGGCACCTTTATCCCCTAGTTGACTCAGGTTTTTTCTCCCTCCCGAATTTGTTACTGATTTCCCATTATTACAATGGGGTTGTCATCTAACTCGTAACCCTCCCTTGCCCAGGGGGCATGGAGGCAAAGCCTTATATGAGTTCTACTCTATTATTTATCCAAGTTGATGCTTACTCATCATGTCAACAGTAAAAATTCGGTGTTCATCTGTGTTGATTGATTACCACAATCTGAGCATGGACTCTCTCAAAAGGTACTATGCTTAGGTCATCTTGCATGGTTACTTGTGTACATTAGTGTGCCATTCATTTTTGTGCAATGTGGTTTGGTGTTTTAGTTTTCCAACAACTTTCCTGTTTACTATGTTTTTCCCTGCTTTGTAGATGTCTATGACTCCTCACACCGGTTTCACTAATGGTGCTTGCTGTAGTACCCAGAATCTATCCTTCGTGGCATGGGCCATTTATGACCCTCATGGTGAGTTGATTGATTCTTCAAGGTATATGTTTAGGTCATACAACTAATAACATTGTTGAATACAACACAATCATTGAATTGTTGTTAGAGGCCATTGCTCTTGACGTTCAAGAATTGGTTGGCAACCTGGATTCTCAACTCATTGTCCTTCAACTCAATGGGCCATATTCTATCAAAAACCCTCATATATTGAGAATCTATCTACGTATTCGTCTACTAGAAATAAATTTTGATTATATTACATATCATCATATTCCTAGGCACATGAATACATTGACATATACATTAGCTAATTATGTGTTGGATAGACATTTACGAAACATGTGAAAAGCCAAAACAAATCATTTGTACCATAGTAAGA